>ML789877.1:0-15706 GCA_009831015.1 Picea engelmannii | reverse complement strand
GTCAAGGATCAATAAGAGAGCAATAAGACTCTATTAGAAGAAAAGGAAGAAGAGATCACAAGACTAAAGAATGAAAAAGAAGATATGAATGTAGATGATGAGATTAGCAAAAGTTTTGAAACCATTGTTCATCTCAAGACCCAAATTGAAGAAGCCAAAAGAATAGAGGAACTATTGAAGATTCAAATAAATGAAAAGGAAGAGTTATGTTGTAAGTTAGAATCTGAAATTGTTGATCTTAGAAAGAAGGTGGAAAAGTCAAACAAATTCTTGAATAGCTCATGAATCTTGGAAGAGATCTTGGAAAGTCAAAGATCATCATGTGATAAATCAGGTCTTGGATACAAAGGAGAAGATACACATGTTGAAGCAATCACCTCAAAGAAGCATGAGGTAAATGCATCAAAGAAGGAAGACAATGTTGCAAAGCAACCATCTACACAAGCCAAAGAAAATTTCAAAAGAACAAAGCAAGAATCTATTCTTGGGACACCAAAGCAAAGGTATGAAAGTATTTTTCATGGGCATTGTTATTCATGTAATGGATATGGTCACAAAGATTTTGAATGTAAATCTTATGAAAGGAGATATAATGGAATATTTTATAACACCATCAGGTGTTGGAGATGTGATCAAGTAGTACACATTGTTGTTCACTGTAACACTATGAGATGTTATAGTTGTAGTGGATTTGGCCACAAATCCCATGAGTGTTGGAACACAAGAAGAAATTCCATGATGAGAACTTCAAATAGCATGGCTAGAAGAAGGAATGAAATAAGAAAGGGAGACATATTTGAAAAGATGGATGCTCAGAACTCAAGTTCTGAGGAGCAGGGACATCTACAGAAGTGGGTGAAAAAGACAGAGCAGCCAGAATGGAATGAAAGATTGAAGGGAATCTCAAGTAAGTCATCTATTGAAGCATACGCGGGTGACAGTGGTATCATTCGCATACATACACAGGCTGACCTTGTATAGGTTGCGTACATACACGAAATGTTGTGCAGCAGACCGCGTATATGTGGTAAAGCCTTGAGAAAAATGCTATGCACGTGGATTGTAGCTTGATATAATGGTATAACACTCTGTTGCAGGGTTTGACATTGTTTGTTGCAGGTTCTGACACTATTTGCTGCAAGTTTAAGTGTTCATCTATTGGATTATGTAAAATAAAATCTCGAGTGCATGAAACTAACCCATGAGTATGGATTGATGTTGATCTATTGGTGTACATGGCTGGTACATATTTGAGTTTCATTGATATATCTTATGATGTATTATTGGAAGCATATGTTGATATCATGGTGCATGCATTTTTCATGTGGATTAGGCTACATATGGTTGGTGAGTTGATGAGGTGATCATGTTGTACATCATTTTTTATCTATAGTTGATGCATGATTGGTACTTTTCTAGTACATTGGAAGAGGCACCTACTAGCAATTTGATTGGCACATGTTTTATATAGAATTTGGCATACATATATGGGATTCATCATTTTGTGGTATTGGTGCATGGTAATGTACATGTTTGGTACACTCATAGATGGCATATGCTTGATGATACTACACCATTGGTACTACTTGATTAGCACAACAATTGGCATTTGTTTGCGATACTTGATTGTGGCACTTGGTTCATGATGGAGACATATCATGAGTGATATGATACATTGTTTGGAATGTTGGTAGATGCACATGGTTGGCATATTGGTAGATGCACATGTTGGCATGTTGATAAAGGAATATGATTGATACATTCCATGGATGATATCTTTTGGCACATTGCATGATGTTGATGTACATAGGTGTTGTGCATGATGAGAAAACATTTTGTACAGGATGTACTTGGATGATATTTTGCTCATGATTCTTCATTTCATTGTTGACATATCTTTTGCTTCATGATGCTTGGTATGGCATGAGTTTGATGCATGAACAGGTCCAAGGATCATTATATGGTAGCACAATGTTCATCTTGCAAAAAATATAGGGGAGACATACCCATAGGGGGAATCATTCTTCTTCCCATGATTCTAGGAGGAGATATTTATTAGATGCATACCTAGAAAAGAGCCCTATACTTGAATAAAAAGCACAAGAGAATAATTTCATGGGGAGCAATGGTAACAGATGGAGTATGTTCGATGTATCTTCAGAATTACATCAAAGTGATATCCCTTGTTCAAAAGGGGAGATATTATTCAGCGGAAGATCAAAGGCATTCAGACAAGGGGAACAACCCCAAGGAGAGTTCAAGCAAGGGGAGTAGCCCCAAGATGAGAATGGCCCTTTGCCATTGATGTCAAAGGGGGAGAGTTAATCACATTGATGTGATTGATGTTTATTGGTGGGGAGAGATAGTCACATTGACTATTGATGTAGAGCATGCCTTATCTACATGTTGACATCAATAATTGGTAATTGGTTTTGACATCAATGTTGGTATTTCCATCAATGCCAAAGGGGGAGATTGTTGGATCATGTTGTCATTGATGCCAATTTTTTGATTGATAGATGTCATTGATTGATGTCAAGTGATTGATTGATGTCTAAGGATTGATTGATTGATGATTGATGTAATATAATATGTATTTTCCTTGATGAGAATGCATAGATGAAGATGGATAATATAATAAGAGGCAAGCCTCTCTCATTTTAATCACACTTGAGAATATTAAATATATATATATTTCTGAGGTAACCAAGGATATATAAGCCGAATTTCTGAGGGAAGGTGAAGAAAACAAGGCCGAAATGCAAGGAAGGATAAATTATTTTGATGGTTCTTTCTAAGGTATGTTTTTTTTAGGTCATCTCACCATTTTCGCCATAACTTTTTTTCTATAATGCTTCAGACATTGAAAATTCTATGACATTGAGAAAACCTATCCAAGTATCCGTGGTAAAAAATTCATCTTGTGGGTCGTTGTATTTTTGGAGTTACACTCTGTGGAAACTAGGGTATGTGGCTAGTCCTGAAACTAGTCAAAAATAGGTGTTTCGAGTAAAAACGTCATAACTTATTCATAACAGATCCAAATTCAGTGAGACAAAATGTGTTGGTTAGGATACAATCTGTAGTATTGTGTGTAATAGTTTCATATCAATTCAATGAATATTGTGTGTGTTCCACGCTCTACAAGGTCATTCTCTAGAATAAAACAGAATTCATCAAGGTATGCCATTTTTTCTATAACGCCTTTTATGAGAGGTTCCAAGTAGTAAAAAATGGAGGAATTGCATAAAACACACTGACGAATATTGTATATCAGTTTCATATATTTATTCATTACAGGTACAAAGTTATGATTATTTCAAGTTGGGGTTGTTGACTAATCCAAAACTAGTCATGGTTGAGACAAGAAGTTGATGAGTTGGCACATACATGAGGTGTATAGTTGATTATGTTGGTACATATTGATGAGTAATTGTTTATGAGTAGTTGAAACACGATTGGTATATACTTGGTACATGGTTGGATGCACTTTTTTATGGTACAAGTTGATTACAGGTTGTTTGGCACAGGTTGGTGCATGGTTGATGCACTTGTTTATGTTGACAAATTGATATATGTTGAGGATTGTTGCCTCATCTCAGTTGGTGCTGATAATTTAAGTTGAGTCTTGCATATAGATATCATTCTCTTGTAGATTTTTACTCTATTCAGTTATTGCTGAAAAAAACCCGGATTGAAGTCCATAATAAAAAGAAAATTTTCACATACATCTTGTGTTCTTTGTGTTCCTTGTGGAGATGATCTGTTGATGATATGTTGCTGACATGTATTCACATATAACTGATTATAAATGACAGAAATGATTAATGATAAAATTTTGAATGTTAACTAAGGAGTTTTTGTGTAAAAGGGAAGTTTTGGGAAAAAGATCCCCACACCCATTCAACCCCCCCTCTGAGTGTGGTAGGTGTGTCCAACACTTGACTCCATAACCCAACAATAGGCACTGGAAATGTAAAATGAGTTATTAGAGCATCACAGAGATGGCTCTATCCCCCATGGAGTCTAATGTTATCACTAATTCTTGTAATGGGGTGTTTTCCTCATTGGTTTTCACCTTGGGATGGAAAAATGCAAAAGAAATGGGTCAAAACCCACTTATCCAAAGTTGGCGATCGGGCGCCTTTGAGTTAAAAGGTCCGTGGATCTGGGCATCTATGATCCACGCACCTAGATCTACGGACGAGGTCCAATTCTGGACCCCCCCATGTGGTCATCTGCCTTTAACGAGGGGGGGGGATCCAGAATGAGCACTAAGGAGCGCGTGGACCTGGGCAGTCAGAATTTTCCCACCTAGATCTACGGCCCAATTTAAATTATGGACCCCTCTCACTTTTCTACCTTTAGTGGGGGCTTCAGAATGAAGTGGTTTTGCACGGGCCCCCCTTTGAACCCCTTACCACTTCCTTACCCCTTACCACTTCCTTCTCCCTTACCGCTTCCTCCTCCCTTACCACTTCCCTCTTCTCTTGCCATCTATGTTCCACTAAATATCTTGCCTACCAGTCACATCCCTCCGTCCCTTTTCCCGTTTTCCCTATCCTTCCATTTGTACTCCACTAATCATTCTCCCAGCCTATAGTCACCTCTCCCCTACCACCTGTTCCTTTCCTCTCCGTGTCACTTCCACTTCCTCACTCCACCTTTCACTCCTTGACACCTATCCCTCCTCCTTCCATGTCATCTTCCTCATATCACCATGTGTCCCCGACCGAGCATGCCCCACCACATTTTCCTTTCTTGCCTCCACCTCTCACTTCTCGCCACATGTCTCCCTTGTCCCCTCCACCTCGCCACCTTTGTCTGATTTTTCTCGCACCCATCACTTCATCCTCATCTACCTAGCAGTCCCTACCAAAGTCCAACTCATCTCCAGATGGAGAAGTGAGAAGGCCTACACGTCTCAAAGGTACAAAGTTGATCGGGCCTTTTCGGATCCTGAGAAATTAGTTATTGAGGTGGTTGGTGATGGTTGAACGTCATATCCTACCATAAATAGAAAGCCAGGAAAAGACGAGCGCAGAGGCAGACTATCAGTCCTTTCTGACAAAGATCGCGTTCGATAGATGACTGCATGGGCATTTTGCCCAACGTCCGCATGCACAACCTGACAAGAGATACTGAGCAATGTAAAGCCTTGAATGTATGAGATGATGGTGGATCGGACAGGCTGAACCAATCCGAGTATATGTAGGCATTTTTTCCATTTTTGTTGGGATCGTTGGTAGAGCTAAGCTCCCTCTTGTATAGTTTTAATGAAGCACTGATTTTCCTTGGTTATGTGTCTATATGTGAAATTTCTTTTCTAATGACAGTCAGCTTCTTATTCCACCTAGTTTCCATCTAGTGTTGAAAGAGTTTATGATTGATTGAGCCACATGAAGCATTGTGACATTGTTATATAAAGGTTTTATTGTAATGCTGTCATGATTTCTTTCAATGTTCTTGTGTTTAAATTCTTCCTCTTCTAGTTGTTGGAAGCTTGATGCTCACAACAAACCTTTGCACTTTCTCACAAATGTCTTCTTTTCGCTCACCTTTACTGCAACCTACTAACTGAAGTTAGTTTAAGACCTCACCTATCCATGCATAGCCTCAGTCCACAATTCTGAGTTAAAACGATATTGTATTGAGTTTACTCCCAGTCGATCACCCTTTATAAAACCAATCGTGACATAAATTGATGGGCGTCGGGCTCTGCTCCTACTACAATCCATGAGTGACTTATGACGCTAACACTACCGGATTTATCTAGGATTTTGAATGATCCTATTTTGCATTCTCCTTATTGGCCAGTTATACCTACCAAATTACCATTCCTAAGTTTGAAGGTCAATTGGAAGAAGACCCAAACAATCACATCATGAAATTTCATCTTTGGTGTTCATCCAAATCCTTGATGGACAAATCCATATGATTACATCTTTTCCAATGCACTCTTACGGGTTCAACAACCAAATGGTATATCGAATTGCCACAAGGATTCTTCAATGATTTCAACACCTTAGCTATGGATTTCTTGACACATTACTAGTTATTGATACAATATGAGACAGGAACCGAAATTTTGAGTTCATTTAAACAATCCTCTTCTACTCACATTTCAGATCATATTCACGAGTGGAGGAGGAGACGACGATTAATTAAAGTTCCCCTTCTTGATCAATTATTGGTTTAGTGGTTTACCAAGTCGCTCATTAGTCAAATATCCAATGATGTTTCCATGGGGGGTGTCGTCACTAAAGATCAGGCGATTATTTGTGCTCAATACTTTGATCTCGTTTATTCTCAAACAGGCAGGTTATATGACTTGATCCCTTATGCTCCTCGCCCGTGTACAAATCCAACCCCAATGCCTCCAGTAGCTTATCATGTTGTTGATGGTGTGATTAACACTTTTCATGCTAAGACTCAATCCAAACAAGCCAATCATTCCAATCCAAAATCTACTGTTGCTAATGTACAAAATGATACTCCTCCAACTCCCTCTCCCAGTAAAACCTCTTAGGTCAATATGGTCCAGTCTACGCCTACCGGTAAATCTCAAAATAAAAATAAAGGGAAGGGTAAGAATAAAGAGGATAAAAATAATAATCAACAATCTGATAAACCCAAGACTTGGCCTACTAATGATAAAGAAAAGTAAAAACCTCGTTATCCTTGTCTTATTTTTGGTGAGGACCATTATGCGAAAGATTGTCCGAGACGTGGAGAGGTTACTAAGTTCCTGTAAGGAACTGGGCCGCCTCCTACACCTGTCATTTTATCACAACCTTTTCCTTCTAAACACCAGGCCCATTTGATTATTCATAACCAACCTTCTCCCTCTACCACCTCTTATGTACTTATGTGTACTAGTGGCTCCAAGAAAAATGAAGTTGCAGTCGCTACACGAACCAAATATTTTTCTCCTTCTAAAGAGAAAGTTGATGATCCACCTCCTCCATTGGCTCGACTTCCTCCATCAACTCCACCTCCCAATAGTCCTCTTCATCTAGAACGACCTAGTATAGACACATTTATTCATCTGCCTCCTAAGGGTCTCATTCGTAAGTCATCATTCAACCCCCATGCATGTGTCACTCAAAACTACAGTATTGTAGAAGATCTTGCACAGGAACCTTCTGTGATGTCGGCTCTCAAAGTCCTTCAAAGTTGTCCTACTCAATGGAAGGCAATGTTAAAGGCTATTGGTGGAATCGATCCTACCAATACGAATTTAATAATCTTTGACTTGGAATATCACATTCCAAGACTCCCTCATCAATTAGCATTTCAAATACAATTCATTGTGGAAAATAAGAATATTTTTCGAATAGTTGTTGATGAAGGAGCTTCAAATTGCATCATGTCTGTCACTTGTTGGAAAGCCATTGGCCCTCCTTCCCTTATCGATTCACACAATACTTTAAAATATTTTAATGGTACAAGGTTTAAACCTTATGGTGTTCTTCCTGCATTATCTGTTGTGTTAGAAGGAAAATCAGTTATTGTTGAGGTTGAGGTGTTTGATGCACCTCTCGATTACAACCTCTTACTTGGTTGTAGTTGGATCGATGATATGCGAGTAGTTGTGTCTACTCTTTTTTGTGTGATACATTTCCCTCACCAAGGTAAATACGTTACCATAGATCATCTTTCCTTTTTTAGTTCCGATTCACACATTAGTAACGTTCCATTCATATCCAAAACACCTCATGGTTATGAGAATGTCGGTGTGGGTATTTTAAAGGATTCATCATTAATGGGTACTTTCCCCATTCCACCACCCGATGTTCCTCCTCCTTTTTTTTCTTCTATTAACATGATTTTGACTAGTGTTGGGGAAACCCCTGAGTCTTATCACCCTTGGATAGTACCTGGCTTGGACGAATGTCTTCGTTATGGAAACCAAATGCCTTTAAGTTCGATGGAATTGGCCTATCAAGATATTCAATCATCATCTCCTTCTCCTCATTCTCTCTTTGATACGTCTCTTGATCCGTTTCACACAATATTTCCAATTGATGAGATGATCGTGGAAATTATGTCTGTGGAGGACACCCCACGGGATGATGGACATCATCATTCTATTCTCTTCCTCGAACCTGAGACTATCAAGAATTATCAATGGATTTTGAATCTGTCTACAGTCATTACTATTCCCCCAATTTCTGAACCAACACGTGATGTTTTGTATGAAGGGAACTTGGGAAATATTTCACCTACCATCCCTCTAGATATTTCAATTAAGCTTGGAATTGTGGAAAACATTCATATAGGTGCCTCATGTTCTCCTGATGAGATCCAAACTTACAAGGCCATTTTCCAAGAATTTTGTGATGTTTTTGCATGGTGTTACGAAGAAATGCATGGAATTGATCTAGATATTGTTGTACATGAAATTAATACATACCATGATGCTAAACCTATTCGACAAATACTTCTCCCAGTTCATCCACGAAAAGTTGTTGCGATCAAACTTGAAATTGAAAAAATTCTTAAAGTTGGTTTTTTCTACCATGTAGCGTTGACTGATTGGGTTTCCAATTTGTTCTGGTTATGA
This sequence comes from Picea engelmannii, assembly GCA_009831015.1. Lineage (NCBI taxonomy): Eukaryota > Viridiplantae > Streptophyta > Pinopsida > Pinales > Pinaceae > Picea > Picea engelmannii. Next base: position 7,140 of record ML789877.1, on the reverse strand, counting down.
AGAAACAAGGAACGATCTGTTTTTGTGTTGAATATAGAGGTATTAACAAGGATTGTCCTAAAGATAATTATCCAACCCCTTTTTTTGACCATCGTTGACAATTGTGTCGATGGTGAAATCTTCTCTCTGATGTATGGATTCTCTGACTATAATCAAATCAATATTTTACCCACGGATCAACATACGACTGATTTTATTTTCCCTTGGGGTACCTTTGCTTACCGTAAACTCCCTTTCGGTCTCAAGAATGCTGGTGCGAATTTTCAATGCGCTATGTCTTATGCCTTTCATGATATTAAGAATATTGTACAACCTTACCTAGATGACTTACCGGCTCATTCCATGCATCGTCAAGATCACTCAACACACTTACGAGCCATTTTTCTACAATGTTGATATTACCACATACGATTGAATCCACATAAATGAATTTTTTTGGTGGATTCTGGACGACTTCTCGGCTTTATCGTTTCTACACATGGGATCAGGGTGGATCCTTTAAAGGTTGAAGCTATTATCAATTTTCTTCCTCCTTCTACCTTACACCAACTCCAAAGTTTGCAAGGGAAGGAAAACTTTCTACATCGATTCATTCCCAATTATGTTGAACTAATGAAATGTTTCACTCGACTTCTTAAGAAGGGTCATGCTTTTGTATGGGATGACACTACCAACAAAGCCTTTGAATCTTTGAAACTTGCATTAACCCATACACCACTCTTATTTCCCCCTGATTATAGTTGAGATTGTTTATTATACTTGGTTGCTTTAGATTCTACCATAGTCACAGTTCTAGTCCAAGAGGATGATTCGCATGATGAACATGTTATCTAATATTTAAATCGGAGTCTTACGACCATCAAAATAAAATATATGCATGTGGAGAAATTGGCATTGGCGATTGTTCAAGTTGTTCAATGTTTTCATCATTATATTTTATTATGCAAAACCACGATTATTTCTTATTGCAACCCTATGCAACATATCCTTACACGACAATTGTTAGGGGGGAAATACTCCAAATGTATAGTGATTCTCTAGGAGTTTGATTTGGAGTTTTAGCAAGCCAAGTCAAAGAAATATTTGGTCTTTGTTGAGTTGATATGTGACCTTCCCTCCGTTGAGACAAAAATTGCGGCAGGAGATTCTTTTCCTGATGAGTCTCTCTTTATGATCAGTTCAGACGATATCTAGTATGGAGACATTATCATTTATCTCCAAACCCAAAATTTTCAGCCCGATCTTTCTCGTTTAGATTTTCGTCATATTAGGTATCAAGCCCATCAATATATTATCCTTGGTGATACCCTTTACCGTCGTGGTATTGATTCCTTATTTCAATGATGTCTAATCTATGATGAAGTCAAGAAAGATTTAAATGATTGTCATTCTGAATCCTATGGCAGTCATATGTGTGGGTATGCCACTTCCTAAAAGATCTTACGAGTTGGTTACTTCTGGCATTCACTATTTAAGTATTGCATTATAGCGGTTCAGAAATGCCATGCTTGTCAAACGTATAACAATAAGATTTGATCACATCCTACTCCTCTTTATCTTGTAGTTTTTATTAGTCCATTCGTTAAATGGGGCATTGACTTCATGCCATGTAACCCTCATTCAGTCGGGGGGGCATGGATACATCATTGTAGCTGTGGATTATTTCACTAAATGGGCCAAGGCAATACCTACATTTGATAATACCAGGAAAACTACAGCATTGTTCATATTCAATCATATTGTCAATAGGTTTGTTGTCACTCAATCCATCATCACCAACCATGGCATCAATTTTCGCAATTTCATGATGTTTGAACTTACTGATAAGTTGGGTCTACAACATCCAAATTCAACCCCTTACTATCCACAAGCCAATGGCCAAGTTGAAGCAATCAACAAAGTTTTAACCACTATGCTTCGACAGATGGTAGGGATTCACAAGTAAAGCTGACACACAATGTTTTTTTCGGTATTATGGGCCTATAAGACGTCCATTAAATCTGCCACAGGGTTCACACCTTTCCAGTTAGTGTATGGTATCAAATCCATTTTTTCGATTGAATGTGAAATATTGTCTATGAAACTAGCTGTCGAACTTCTCCCTAACACCACAGTCGAAGAAGAATGTCTCTTATATTTAATGAAATTATACGAGACTTGTCATGATGTTGTGTTAGTAATAGAAATACAGAAGAAACGCATCAAGGCTCAATATGACAATCATGTTAAACCTCGTGTTTTTTCTGAGGGTGATTCGGTTCTTCTGTATGACCAAGATCATGATTTGATGGGAGCCGGTAAATTTGAGCCCATGTGACGTGGCCCTTAAATCGTTAAATGAGTGTTGGAGAAGGCAGATTATGATCTAGTTGATTATGATGGAATTCCTTTAGGTGAACCCAAAAATGGGATTTACCTAAAGAAGTACTATGCTTAAAGTGTTTTTTCATGAGTTCTTTGTATTTTAGTGTATCATACTCTAGTGTGCTTTTTGTCATTTCTTGTTCTACCTTTAAGTTGCTTACCTTGTCTTGTGCTTGGTTTCCATATGTCGACGTTCTCACTACCCTATATCGGCTTTGTTGATGGTGCTAGTCGCAATACTCAAAATCTAGCGTCTGTTGCATGGACAATCTATTCACCTATGGATGAGTTGATCAGTCTACCCGGTATTTGTCTTGGTCGTGCAACTAATAATATTGCGGAATACAATGCAGTTATTGAGTTATTAATTGATGCCATTTCATTTGGCATCTGTCATCTAATTGTACGTCTTGAATCACAACTAGTGGTGTTACAATTAAGCAGCGTTTATTCCATCTGAAGTCCTACACTATTACGGGTATACTTGAGAATTTGCCTCTTGGAAATAAATTTTGATTACATTGAATATCAACACATTCCTAGATATCTAAACACATTAACAGATGCATTAACTAATTATGTTTTAGATAAACATTTGCGCCATTTATAAATCCAAACACACATGTAAATACAAGTAAGCCGGTAGAAGTTTTGCATTATAATGTCAAATGTTACAAAAAGTGTGTGTCCTGAGACCAAAATGTTGAAGCACATGGATTCATATACATATGCATCACGGATGATGCTCGTGATAACAAACCACTTCTCGAGCTACATGATGGATCAGTCGGCCAATGGATGTTGAAACACCAACTGTATGGTGTTGGTAGCATTGAGGTAACTCATCCACAGTGATATAGGGGATATCCATAGTCAACCCCTCAAGTTTGTGTTTGATCTTCTCAATATCCTCAGCTGCTACCCCTCGACCTACCACTGTGTCTATCTCTCCACATATATGGATAGGAGATGATCCTGGAGGTCTGAAAGGAACCACATCTACATTGTTAAGAGCACTTGATTAGTCTCAAATACATAAAAAAAAAATCATAATTAAAATACCAAAAACAACATATAATGAAAAAATAATTTTTACCTAGATCTCTCCCCACTGAGAACCCTCAGGTAATGCCAAGTCAGTATCTCTAGGGAAGTCAGTCCCGACATATGTATAGTCCTCAATCATGACAAGTTGATCCCTCAACCACTGGAAGAAGGAAGGACCATATGTAATGGTTGGCACGCCACCATGATGTGCCATCAATTCTACCCATCTCTTCATTCGAGGATCCTATGGAGCAGGTATTACCCTTTTCACATGTTGTAGGCGCAAAACGGGGACCCTCTCTAGGAAAAAGGATACCAAAATTGATCCATACCCAAATTTTTTCAATGACGGGTCCTACACTTTGTTAATTGTTTCTTCATATTTTTTAGGAGGCCCTTGCACCATTTGAAGACTCGAAGCTCCATGCACTCGATAGCATACTGGAAATGGATTTGTAAGGCCATGTGAGGAGATGAACTCCCTGGCATATAAGTAATATTATAGAGAATGGTCCTCAAATCCAATTCTTGAACATCCCTTAGGGAAACTTTGCCACTATGTTTCTTTGTACCAGCTATGCAGTGATGTGCTACATAATAATCCATGGGTTCACCACCTCCTCTACTTCCTGATAGTGACACTCGACAACCACAATGAGATAACCCATTCAAGAAGTATATGTCATTGATCTCTAGAGTGAGTGTATTCACCCCGACATGAAATGATTTCTCATTAACATCCCACATACGGACTTAGATTCCAATAGCATCATTTGGGCCCTCATGCCCTGCACTTTGAAAACATTTAGCAAGCCGCACTTCCGGAGTGCCATGACGGTGCCCGGATCCTTCCCAGAAAAAGAAATATTCCTCCTCATTCTCTTTTTCCCTCCATTCGAGCATGATGACCAATGAAAATCTACCAAACAACAATAAAAGATGATTTAGTTCATCAAAAATTCAAAATTGGGAGTTTTCTTAGCTCTCTCTCTCTTTTTAGTTTTTGAGTTGCGGTCGTCGCAGGGGTAAAATTTCTCATAGTGCGGTGTCTTCACACCCCAGCTGTAGAACCCCTGCGATGATCTATGATCATCGTGGTTCACAATCCGGAGGGCCTACGATGATCTGAAGGTGTAATCTCCCTTGGACAATTGCCCATAAACTCAAATTTTAACCATTAAAACTGAAAAACTTTACCATAAAAAGAGAGAGGGGAGGAAGAGCACCTACCTCATGGAAACGGCTCGAGAAATCATCCACAAAGCACTCCAAAATCCTCACTTGAAGATCGGAGGAAAAATAGGGTTTTTGGCACTAGTTTGGTGAAAATGCCAATGAAATGGTAAAATGAACTAGTTTTGACCTATTTAATTTACTTTTACCATTTCAATTTAAAATTAAATTATTTTTTAAATATTTTCACCTATGTCACAAACCTAATGAACTTTTCAAAGTGTCAATATTGCAGGTTGAGAGATATGACGACCATAATTTTGATATGGATCACTACTTTTTGGTCATTTTTGCGTGTTTTTGTGATGTATATATACTTTTAGGGTTTTTTAGGAAAAACTCTAAGAATGGTCTTTATTGTTTCTCATGCTCGTGAAACTATGAGAATGTAATCGAGTAAACTTTTATCGTTTTTTTGAACTTGAAATGGAAATATGAAAAACAAACCCTTTGGAGTCTCCTTTACGCTCTTTTCAAGCTCCCTAAACATGAAATGATAGCCGAGTGACCTTGTTCTTTTCACGCTCGTAAAAGTATTTGAAGAAAATGCCTAATGAGTGGTAGATTATCTCTTTTTCGGTCTCGTCGGACTAATTTATGAAAAAGGACATTTTGGAGTTTTGTTTAAGTGTTTTTCAGACTCTCTAAACATGAAAAACCCCTGATTTTTCTTTCTTTGGACTCATAAAACAAGCATCAAAAGGCCCATATGGAATCGAACCACTCCTTCCTAGGGTTCATTAAAAATACTCCGAGGGATTCATTCGAAGGATGAGATTACATTGCAAGCATATGTTATCCTCCTCAAGCTTGCGTAAAAATAAAGAGGTACTCGCCAGAAATGGTGGGGGGGAATTGGGAAAGAAATGCATATCTATATCTGTGTTAGTGGCAGTAAGTCGCTCTTGAACATGGCACTCCTCTTCATCATTGTATTTAGGTTGGGAAATCCATTTGTCTCTCATTTTACCATCCACGAGTCTGTATGTTGGGTCCTCCTTGAGTCAATGCTGCCAATACAATTGTTGTGTTGTTCATATGTTCAATAGAAGTCCAACCTAAACAAACCTTCTATTGAGTCGATCATCTGCAGTCCTCAAAATCTTACCATGTCGGCCTTCCCTGAGTCAATTCTGAATCACTTTATACTCTAATCTACTTCAAATCTGTTACATATTTCATGTCATTGATGGCGGATACATTAAGGCCCTCCTGTGACGAGTCTCTTCCAGTCAAATTCAACTCATTATCCGTGAATTAGACTTATAAATCATTTATTACCTTGGAACATGCATGCCTCAATGGCAGGTTTCCTCATTTTCAACAGTGGGTTCACATCATTGGCCCATGATTGGAAGATTCCATCGAGTGTTCGAATTCAACTCATTAAATCACATTCGTTGGATTGTACTAGAGTACCTTGGGGGTCATTGACATCAATGGTGATTTCCCTCGTACTTGTTAACGGTGTCCATTAATGACCGGTAATCAAGTGGTTTCTACCATGTTCGACTTCGACATCTGTAATCGCATGGATAGATTCGTACTTCGGGATGATGGAAATGAAGAACCTAGATAACACCATATCATTCTAGTTTGCAATCGAGTATTCATAAGTCTGTACTGACACATAGATCCACCTTATATTTCTCGTGGCTATGTTCGAATTTGAAGTCTTTAGAGCATAGATCTATAGTGTATTTATCGTGGCTATGTTGAATCATGATGACATGGATCCACATTGTATGTTTCGTGGCCATGAATTACTTGACACTTATGATTAAATTCACTAGTAGTCTGAGTATGGGAATTCCTACCTCAGTAAATGGTATATTATTATGCCGATGCTTGATTGTTTGCAGGTTCCCAACTAATGTGCTCCTTGTTCTCGACACACACATTCTACAAAGTATTTCAGTTGTCACATGTTCCAACTTCATACTTTGGGGGGCATTCTATTACAAATTATTTTGGTCACCCTTGTGATCAACTGACGATATGTGTATGACTTACTCCTCTATTCCCTAAAGCTACTAAAGAAATGAGACTTTCTCCCTAAGAAATTGAATCATCTTTCTTTTCTTAAAAACCCTGTCAAAGGATATCATTGCACCCTGCTAAATTCTTGGGGTGTGACTATGCTTGATCGTCGCATGTTTCACCAAAATGGATTGTTACCTCGTTGCAGGCTTCATGTGCTTAGGGTGCGATGATGCTCAAACAAGGGAAAAAGGTGAAATTCTCGAAAGTTCTAGAATGGAATCTTCTAGAAGATGAGGTGGCTTCCAATCAGTTTGGATCTTACTTGCTTACCTGATTTAGTGAGATCATCATAATCTCCTCATCCATCCCCCTTCACCCTATAAAAAGAGGGATCTCTCATGGGAAAGGCTAGGTTGGCTTATGCATGAAGAATTCTACTGAAGAATGTACTTGTGATAGCTTTGTTTTAGCTTTCCAAGTCAGGTTGTGAATACTCTTCATCAAAAGCATTGG
>ML789876.1:382684-403721 GCA_009831015.1 Picea engelmannii | reverse complement strand
ATTTATGCATATTATCCTTTTATTGCAATGTTTGCAATCATTCCATGAAGTGATCTCAGAATTATGTTATTCTAACAATTCAATCACTTCCAACTAATAAACATATAAGGTTGACTGAAACTATCATTCATTATATGTGCATTATCATCACACTTAATCATTACATATGCAATCAAGTGTTTCTACCAATAAACCAATGTGCCAATACTTGACCACATCTATACAATGCATCCTTGCATTGATCCTGGAATACCACATATCTATGTCATGTATTCCTCCATGGTGAGTTGTAAGGTTTAGACAATGATTCGACACACCATATGGAATATTCCTAATTATTGGCTTGATCATTTGGATACCTTCTTCTTCAACCTATACACAACACTAGGAATGTAATGCTTTAGTGCACTTCAATGTTGGCAAAGAGGTTGCAGTCCAAATATAAATTATAAGTAGGAATATCACTGAGAACTTGTATAATGCTATGGCCTTTCCATATCCAACCACATCACGATCTTATATGTGGCTAGCCTTGTTGGTATCTATTTATATAATATATGTATATTTCCTGATTTCCTTGGTTATGAGCTCATAACCAATATACCATAACATGATATTAAATTTCGCATGATTTCATTCATCATTAAGTAGGATTTATATGTATTTAAGGTCCTCTTCCTTTACCACAACTAATGGAATGTCATTCTCATAATACATATCAATTCAAATATTGAATTTTGACTGAGGGAATTCTTACCTCAATTCCCATCGACATTATGCATCACAAGAAACCAAGTTCATACCTTCATGGCTGTTATAAATTACTTGATACTACATGATTAGCTAGTATTTCATATAATCTCGCAAGCGCTCTTCACCACCCTCTTGATCAACATTTTACCATCCTCATTTTCTCTTCATATGGATGGCTTGTTGGAAACATTCAATGCATTCAAATGATGTACTTTATTTCATTCCATCACCTTGATATTGTGGTATCCTCCAACCAACTTACCCATTAACATTGTGGCATCCCTTGCCACTACCTCTAGCGATCCATTGGCCTTGCTCAAATTTTAATGCTTCTCTTCACTTCATTGAGTGATTCCCTGTGAAGCTCTGCTTGGCCACTTAAGACCAAACTAAATCTGATGGAATGCTATATTTCTCCATTAGCACTTTCAAGTGAAAGGAACTTTATTATTCCATCCCCTAAATTCTTGCACTTGTATTCCATTGTGCACTCTGATAATAATAAGTGGATTTATTTCTCTAAATACTTTTAGACAAAAGTAGTTACTAGTAAAAATCTTTCCCAGACATTCTTGTTTTTGCACATAGAGATGACTCACCCATCCCATGAGCTACACCTCACCTCACCTTGTGAGACCCTTGTTCTCCTTTTCAACAAGATTTGTAGACATCACTACATTTCTACCTTCAAGGCTATGGAGGCTTACCTTGCCTCATTGTGCCTATAGATGCCATTCCTCACTTGTCAGATTCATGTTTATACAAGAGTATTTTTTGACATGTATTTGCAATTCATTAAGACTCTGCAGATGATTACTAATTTATATCTACTCTTTCATAGCTCTTATCAACCTTTCATTTCTTTCTCTGTATCTCTACACTTCCCTCTGCAATCCCCTCATTGAGTCAACCATATCTACAAGCTCTGCCTCGCTTCCATGTCCATTGGAACATGGAATTTTAATATGAAATAGACCCACACCGTATTTATTTATGTCATTTGATCCTCTTGTTGATAATACCCTGAAACAACACTTTATTCTTGAGTGTTCCCTTGCTCATAAAAAATACCATGTTATTAAACTCAGCCCCTTTTTATTTGCTAGGTTGTTACTCTCCCAAATGTGCCTTCATAACATTAAAAATACACCATTATGAGAATCTACAATCTTCCTTCCCTAATACTCACATCTTCCATGTAGCTCTATGATTTGGAAATGTTTTTCCAAAATTTGACATTGTTTGGAAAACTTTCATATTGAGCAATTGCATGGTTCAAAGAGTCCAATTGAATTTTTTCCTACAACTTTATAAAATGACTATATGCTTCCTCAAAGAAATGAATCCTTCTATGATGTTTTCCTCTAAATTACATTTCCAATGGATGTACTCATGCCTTATGCCTATTCTAGAGATAACAATTATGTCACTTTGAAATCAACAATTGCACCCTTTTTGCACCTGTTTCACTGGTACAATTAATCTCATAGGTTGACCTTTTCCACCTGCAGAAATAAATCTAGAAAGAACCATGATTTTTTTTATTTTTTTTATATCGGGAGGTAATAGGATTTATAATTTTGAACACACAACAATTTTCGTATTCAGAATTTGATGCTCCAGTCAAATTCTATATAAATATCTAATTGATGACTTTGCACTTTTTACATTTTCTCAAGACTTAGATTTTTTAGCAAAACTGGATATCTCCCAAATGGAGAAAAACTGGGAAAAAATTCCTCCAGAAAAATTTGTTCAGCGCGTTGAGTAGGTAAAATGTTGACAAAATAATTTTTCCAAATTCATGATATGGGGTCCCTTTTCCTCTATCGAAGATTCCAAAAATCCCCAAAAAGTGTCCCAAAATAGTGGTTTTTGGCCTAGTTTTGCATGTCCACTCCAAACCCTTTGGAATTATGCCAAAATTTCAACCAGGTATCTTCATGCCTACTTTTTGGACTCTTTGGTAAAATTTCATCTTAATATGGGTGACGGTCACTGAGCACTACTCTCATCTTCAAATATCACTAATTCGTGATTTCTAGGAAATTGAAGCCTAACTAGTCAGTGGCCCTCACTGACACTTTTGTAGGAATCGTCACTACATACATACCCTTTAAATTTTGACCTATTTTGAGTTTTTATGCTCCTGTTATGGCCAAAACAAGTTTTTGGCTCCATGTTTTATTTTTTTGTTTTATTTTAATAATAAAAACTATCGTCTTTGCTGAGGTGGAAATCTCAATGACATGGGACAACACATGGATTCTGATTTCCACCTGTCATCTCCTAACATGTCCATGTCATTATACTTCTTTCCCTTCATGGTTTATCTACGTATTTCTTCCATTGGTGGCCCAAAGATTTCTCCTATCGATGATCAACGAAAACCTTCTATCGACGTTCGATGAAAACCTTCTATCAACTATCGACGATTGGTGAAAACCTTCTATTGGCTATTGGTGATCGGAAAAAATCCTTTAATAAGCTATCAAAGATTGACGAAAGCCTTATATCGGTTATCAATGATCGACGAAAACCTTCTATCGACTATTGGTGATCGACGAAAACCTTCTATCGACAATCGAAAAAAAACATTCTATCAACTATCAACAATTGGAGAAAACATATGTATTGGATATAGTTGAAAATCTTGTATTTTCTATCGGTGATTGGTGAAAACCATTGTATCGGTGATCAGTGAAAACCTTTGTATCGACGACCAACGAAATCTTTTGCATCGACGGTCTTGGAAAAACTCCATCAATGATTGGCGATTTCTAAAAAAATCCATCAACAATCCTAGAAAACTCCACTTTTTCATCAACCTACAAAAATATCCATCATCAATCTTGAAAAACACCACTTTTTCAGTGACCTCCCAAAAATTCCATCGACGATTTCTGAAAAACTACATCGACGATTTTAACTTTTTTTCACATTGCCAAACTCATTTAACTTATAATTTTTTGTCCAAATATGGATGAATTTGGGCCATCAATCTCAAAATAAAATGCAATATGAGTCGTTGATTCATCAAAATCTATGCCATGAACACTGCCTCCTACACCATGGCACTTCCACTGTGGACCTTGCCAATCCATGTCATCATCTATACAAGTTTTTTCAAAAATCCCCAAAATTAATAATTTTCCAAAATTTTCTTTTTCAATTGCCATGGAAGCTTTGGAGTTAGCTTCCAATGGCTGAAGTTGACCCCACAACTGTCAATTCAACAACCATTTTCCAAATTAAATGCATATTTCACCCAAAATTAGGATATTTCACTCTGAAATTCACCATTTTCCCCAAATTCGACACAGACTGATGCTTTGTAGCAATGTATTTGTTAAATCCATGTTGGTCTTCAACCCATATGGGTTTGGTGTCGAAGCAAAAGATCTAATACCAATCTGTAACGTACCCCACTTCTTTGTTGGGCCACATTACTACAAAAATTACTTAGCATAACTCCGATACCAAATTAAACATTACATGCACGTAGCATGTCATACAAACTCATGCAATTAACAATAGATCATTAAAAACTATGAATTCATATAATTAATCCATACAAAACATTCAATATTTACATAAAACATATTCACAATGGAATTAAACATAAGCATTGTCATGAAACACTTTTCTCTTGGGTTGTGTACAAAGAACATTCCTCTCAACTGTAGGATCTTTTGTTCCATTTCTCTCAATAGTATGCCACCCTCATGCTGGGACTACGAATCCACAAGGAGATATGGCTCTCATAACTGGAAAATATTCTCACACAACCTAATGCCTAGATTTCTAACTCCAATAGAAATTTCAATCCACTAACTTTCTTTCCCCTCAACTTGCACAACCCAAGGTATGGGATCCCCTTCTCTTCCACACAGTCCCTCAGGCTATCCCACTTCCCTCCAAGGCTCCAACACAAGCTTGGCTAAGAAATATCACAGTTGAGGACTCTAGGAATTCTTTGTCATTCTAAGAGTACTCACAACAACCTTCTCAAGGCTCTTGAGCCATTTCCTTAATAGGAAATGCATTTTCAGGAACACAACCTAATTTTCAGCATAAAAGCTCAGTCCAACAAGGTTGTTATCATACACGACATGGCTAGTGCTATTTTCCAACACCAAGCTCTCCCTTACTGTCCAAAAATCAACATTGTAAAAATTGTCCCCTCTCCTACTCGAATTTCCTTCTCCTCTCATGCTTGCTTGACTCTTACTCTTACCCCAAGGATGATTACACTCAACCCATGATGTTATAACTGAGTGGGTGACTTCCTCACCCAACCTATTCCATGAATTCAATGATTGAGTGTCTAATAAGTCAAAGGGAGGATTATATGGTAATAATACATTAACTTAGGAGAATAACATGAATTTTCCCTTGGGCCCTCCTTTATCCCCCTCTCTCGTGGAATCATAGCCCTCCAATGTTACCGTCCCTCTTGTATCACAACCAACAATTATTATTTTATTCATTACTTTAAATGTATAAAATACATATCTTGGCCCTCGACCATATTAATGTGTACAAGCTCTTTGTACCAACACATATTGGCTCACCAACCTAATTAATATTTGCACAATTACATTATAAATTACATGATTAAAATTGGGGACGTTACATGTACTATGACAAATCTTTTGAAATTGAGATCTAATCTCGGTATATGCTGGACATTCTAAGAGAAAGTGATTTTCATCTTCAACCCTCGTAGTTTCACATAGGTGATAGACTCTTTCATCCCACTACATTTTGGGAATCGACCAATGCCTAGTTTCAATATGGTGCTCATGAGAAATTGTTCTTATTTTAGCAATGTTTATTTTTTTCTTTACACTTTTCAAAACAAAGAGATATTTTTGATATTCTAGATTAGTGTTGATTACGTCCTTATAATATATTAATTTTATTTTTCCCTCTAACTCTTTATCACACCACATTTTCTCCTTAAATTTTGATCTAATAATATTTTTAATATTATCCTTATTCTATAATATGATCTCTTGCTTTATTCCCCAATGGTTTAGCCAAGATTGGACATCCTTATGCCATCCCCGCTTGAGCTGAAGGTAGTTTTGGCTGGAGTTTGAAGAAATTTTAGGAAGACTCTTGTCTTCCATGTTATTTAACTTTTTCTTATACAATATGTATCTGGTCATAGTCGTGTTCTCAATGGGGGAAAGGCTTGCTTCTATGAGGAGGATAAGATAGGGTGTATTTCCTTTAATTTTGAGATTATAGGTTATAATTTTTTTTGGATTTTCTCTATGTTTCTCCATGACTCTCTAGAGATACCGCATCCCCAAACTATGCTTCCATATAGAATAACAAGAGTAACGAGAGTCTCAAATATGAGTTTTTTCTTATCCCATATCCAAATATCAATTGAATTACAATTGTTTTCAAGCTGTTGATTAAGGTTGTTTGTTTGATGTCAACCCTTGAAGAAAGCCCCGTATAAAAAAGGTTTGGGTAATGGACCCAATATTGTTTGATGTAAATATGACTCATTATTGTTTTTTCATGATTGATAAGAAGTAAATATGGATGAACTCCAAAGTGGTCCCCTTATGGTGAAAGCCCTCATGGGAAGACACTTTGAGGAGTAAGAGAACCCATGCTTAATTGTAGAATAATGAGATGAAGGACATTGAATTTGTCAGGGAAACTATCCTATATGGATAGTGCTTGTCATTCCATTTTCGATGGTATATGGAACGTCACATAACTCCTCACGGTTAGAGAGTTATGGCCATGCGAAGTTGGAGACCCCATGTTTGGGTAATGGACCCAAGTTTGTTTGATGGGTAATGGTATGATTTATGATATATTTTCAGATAATAATATTCTATATGGATAATACATGTTATGCCATTTCTGGTGGTATGTGGGACGTCACATAACTCCTCATGGTTTGAGAGTTATGGCCTTACGAAGTTGGAGGACCCTCATATGTCATTTAGAAGCCTCAAAAGGTCAAAGTAGTCAAAGTGGTTTAAGAGATTTTAAAAGGTAAATAATAAAGTGAATTAATGAGTGTATTATAATTCAAAGTGAATACAAAAGAAATTATTTCAATAATAAATTTAATGGAGAAATTAGAAGTGGGTTAACCCTAAAATAAGGAAAGTGGGGTCGAGTGACCTAGAAGATGTTTTTAAGGAAGATACTTGGAGAGTATAAATAAGAGGCAAGGCTCTCTCATTTAAGATACACTTGAGCATATTGAATATCTATAGGTGTATGAAGTAATCAAGGATATCTAAGACGGATTTCTAAGGTAAGGTGAAGAAAAGAAGGCCGAAATGCAAGGAAGGACAAATTATTTTGATGGTGCTTTCTAAGTTTCAGATCAATTCAACAAATATTCCGTGCGAGGCACGCTCTACAAGGTCGCTCTCTAGAATAAGCCAGAATTCAGAAAGGTATGCCATTTTTTGTATAACTCATTTTCTGAGAGGTTCCAAGTAGTGACATCTGGAGGAATTGCATAAAACACACTGAAGAACATTGTGTATCAGTTTCAGATCTTTATACATTACAACTACAAAGTTATGATTAATTCAAGTTAGGGTTGTTGACTAATCCAAAACTAGGCATGTGAAACTAAAGAAAAGTTTGATGAAAATGCTAGTCTCTTGTTGTTAAAGTTAAGGAAGGTTTGTAGGAATGTGATCATATACACCAGGTCTATTACAGAGTTACAAATCAGATTTGGATGATGAAATTGATGAGGGCTTTTGGTTGAGGTACATGTTGAGTACATTGTTGAGACAAGTAGTTGATGAGTTGGCACATACATGAGGTGTATAGTTGATGATGTTGGTACATATTGATGAGTCATGGTTGATGGGTAGTTGACACATGATTGGTACATACTTGGTACATGGTTGGATGCACTTGTTTATGGTACAGGTTGATTACAGATTGTTTGGTACAGGTTGGTGCATGGTTGATGCACTTATTTATGGTACAAGTTGATTACAAGTTGAGGTACAGGTTGATGCATGGTTCAAATTTATTTGTACATGTTTACAATGGTATATCTCACAGTGATAGTGTGATAGTGGTTCCATCATTCTACTTCTACTTCAGGGTGGCAGGACGGGGCAAGGACAGGTGGTTGTAGCCACCTTCCGGTTGTAGCTAGAGAACAAAGGGGGTTGTAGCCTCCTTCTGGTTGTAGCCAGAGAATTTGGGAGTTGGAGATTCCTTCAGGTTGTATCCTGAGAAACTAGGGGGTTGGAGCCTCCTTCCAGATGCAGCTGGAAAACAAAGGAAGTTGGTGCTTCCAATGAATGTAATTCTTCAAGACATATAAGAAAAAGCATTATGTGGTTTTCTCCTGATTTGGGTTTCCACGTAAAACACTGGTGTACTGTGTATGTGTATGATTGTTCATTTGTTCATTGCTTATTTACTCTGCAGTTATTGGATGATAATGATTCATTGATATAACACT
The DNA here is from genome assembly GCA_009831015.1 of Picea engelmannii. Taxonomy (NCBI): domain Eukaryota; kingdom Viridiplantae; phylum Streptophyta; class Pinopsida; order Pinales; family Pinaceae; genus Picea; species Picea engelmannii. Next base: position 395,491 of record ML789876.1, on the reverse strand, counting down.
TGGATTATATGGTTAAAAAGGATTCAATTCCTATATTACTGATTATAGAGAAATTTTGAGGTCTGAAATGGGCCTCCTAAAGTAAAAGTCATGAATTTTCAAAGGAAATAAAAGAAAATTACTTTCTTTAATTGTATTTTCGACTTATCTTCTTATAAGTTTACTCAAACTTCATGTGTAGGTACTCATGGGATGCATAATTGAATTCCACTCCTAATGAGTACCCAATTTGCATACTATTGATAGACTCACATTGAGATAAATTAGAAATACAACAATTTTATTTTATTTTATTTTTATTTTATCCGTGTGTTTTCAGTTATCTCACTATGGTTTTATCAAAAGTATGCAGAGTGGGTACTTATTGGATGAAAAATTTCATTCCACATCCAAAAAGTGCCTACACTTGAAATTTGAGTAAACCTATAAGGAGATAAGTTAAAAATGCAATAAAAAAGTAGTTCTCTTTCTTTCCCTACAAAACTATTTACTCTTATGGTTGACATCATCATCTAGAATCCTATTAGTTCTTTTAAAGTTGATGTTGATAACACTTTTTATTTTTATTTTGAGGCCCATTGTTTACCTCAAAATTTCTCTAATGATCCCTTATAAAACATATTTTCTAGTCATGATATGTATAGAAAGAAAAAATAGGTAAGCAAGCTAGAAGATAACATTGAGATAAACATTGGATCGTGGAAAGTCCCAAGCTCATCCAAATTGGAAAGAATGCTTCAGTTTAAGAAAGGAGAGAAATAGAGAATGTTATCAAGGAGTTATACAAAGATGTATTTTCTTGGACATGTGATAATCTCAAATCTGATAAGGGAGACATCATTCAACATACAATCCCATTGAAAGAAGGGGTGATGTCATTCAAACAAAAGAAAATACATATAAACCCTAAGTTGCCTCTTGTCATTCAAAATGAACTCCAAAAGATGTTGGTTGCTCAGATTATTGTGCCTATTAGAGATTCATCCTAGGTGGTGAAATTAGTGGCAGTGAGGAAAAATAATGATGAAACTAGGCTATGTGTTGACTTCAAGAATCGAAATCAGTTGTCTCTCTTATTATTTGTTTTTGTTGTCCATGTCAGATTTTTTTTTCAGGATACAACCAAGTATTAGTAAAAAAAGAGGATCAACATAAGACGAATTTCACTATACCATGGGGAACATTTGAGTATCTCAAAATTCCTTTTGGGTTGTTAAATTTTGGATCCACATTTCAAAGATCCACAGACTATGCCTTCAAGGATATTATTGGTAAGTTCAAAGAAATATACCAAGATGATTTGACTATATTTTCAAAGGACATAAGCACCCATGTGCATCACCTTATATATGTTTTTGAGAGAAGTTGGAAGCAAAGTATATCCTTGAAACCAAATAAATTATTCTTCGAAGTGGATTTAGGAAAACTCCTTGAACACATTATGTCAAAGTAAAGTATTACTATTTTTTTTTGTAAGTTAGTTGATATATTAGATCCTAGAAACAATTACATGAGATGAAAATGATCTAGCTAACGTGGCAGCGGTGCCCAGCTGGGAAACCATTGCTGTCCTAAGTGCCAGAAAAAGGATGATTTGGAATCATATTTGGCAGCTGTGCCCTTTTGGGAAACCACCGCTGTCGATTGTTCAAAAAATGGGGTGAGCCATGTGCATGCCATGTAGGGAAAATACCATAGTTTAGAAGTAAGAAAAAAATAGACTAAAATTTGGGCAGCCTTCCCCGACTACCTGTGAGCCAAAATCCACCTAAACATGGAAACAAGAAGAAATTTAAAGACCTGGACTAAGTCTGGGCCCAGTGTAGACACTTCGCGCCTGAGACTTGCCCTTGTCACGTTCCGTCATTTCCTGTCATAGATCCTGGAGGAAGGCCATCAACTTATCAACCCCGCTCCAACGATCCGCCTCTTTGTTGTGTATTTCGAGCGAGATTGTTTTGAGCTCCCTCAGGTCCTGATTGATGCCACTCAGGTCCTGTTTGAAGCCGCTCAGGTCCCTTTGAAGAATTCTCATGGCGTCCATGTCTTGTGCTAGGTGCCTATAACCACCATCTAGATAGGTTGGGGAATCTGAGGTGGAGGGGGAGGGGGAGAGGCCGATAGGAGGGTGACGAGGGGGGGAAGGAGGAGGTNAAGTAGGAGGTGGAGGGAAACATGGAGGGGAAGGAGGTGGTGGCGCATACCCCAACGAATTGTGAAAAAGGTAGAACCACTCGACTCTACAGTCGTAGGGGTTCGAGAGGGGAGAAATCCCAGTGATGGGGGTCTATGAGGGGCTGAGAGGGAGAGGGAACAATAATTGGAGCCAGGACTGGGGGAGGAGTTGCATCCGGAGGAAGAGGGTGAGCTGCTACTTCCTCGGGGCCCATGACGGGGGGAAAATTCGGTGCAAGGAGGTGGTAGTTGATGGGATCATCCACTGGAGGAGTGGATGGGGGAGGCTCGACCTCGAATGGGTGATCATAGGTGGGCAAAATTCTTCCCCTGGACACATACCAAGCGGCTCCCTGCTTGGGCTTGCCCTTTGGATGAGGCATATCGAAGACGAGAGTTGGGCTAGGGAAGGAGCTGACAGAGGTTGAAGAGAGGACGAAAATAATGCAGAGGGAGGCTGAGGTGGGAACAGGGTAGCTGCACTAGGGCAGGGCCAAAATGTGCACAGAGAGCTTGGAGACGGGGAGTGAAGTTCTCAACAAACAATGGGCTGAGGAGTGTGCAGGCGATCCTAGAAAAAGCCCGCATCCGGCTCAAGCCATGACATTGCCTGCTTTCCAGAGCGTTCAACTTATGCGAATGGAGGTGCACATAGGAGGAATGAAGGTTGGCGGTTGAGAGATGACGTTCATGTGGATACGAAGAAGGAGGGATGGGACTAGATGGGTGCCAGGTGGCTGGCCTCCTATCCCAGTGGCCTCCCCATGTCCAAATTGTCCTCTGCGCTTGGAAACACCCCATCCGGGGGTTGATCCTTGGTGCTTGCTATGTTTCTGCAGGCAATAACCATGGGATGAGAGGGATTCAATGTGGGGGAGCACACAAAGACTCCCTCTTCCATCTCCACCCCAATATTTTCCAGCAGGTCGACCACTTGATTCTCCTTTCTTCGAACATGAGAGGGGTCGATTACTCAGTGTGGTTGGAGTATGGAGTTGATTTTGATAAGCCCAGTCATGAGTCTCTAGCTCGGAGAAATTTTCACTGGGTCAGCTCCATTAAGGAGGTGGGAGAGAAGGTTGATGAAAATTTTCGAGTCCCCCTCAACTATGATGGGGAATAACTCTTGTTCTATTGCCACTTGAAGTCCAACAAGGAGTCCTCAGACCTCTGTAGTGTTGTTAGTGTTATGTCCCAGGTTCCCTGCTGTGATATGTAGGATTTCCCCTTTGTTGTTGCGTCCTAGATTTCCTTTGGAGGCCCCATCGAAGTTTAGTTTGTGGCACCCTATGGGTGGCACTTCCCAATGGGTGGGGCTATGCTTACAATGGACATCAATGGAGATCGTGGGGTGGAGGCTGAGCTTCCAGGCATTGAGGATGTGACTCTCATTGGGGGTGCAGTTTAGATCTTGAACTGTCCATGGATGCATGGAGATGGTTTCCTTAAGATTGGAGTGGATGGTGGTCCAGACTTCTTGCCAGGTCTTGGTGACTGTTTGGAAGATTCGTCTGTTCCTTTCTTTCCAAATATGCCATATAATAAACCCCGTGAGAAGTTGCCATATTTTGTTGAGGACTGGGGATTGAAAGGCCATGCTTCTCCAGCCTGCTACTATTTCCCGGAGTCCTGTGTGATTCCTGTCTGTGGTTCTCATTAGGCAGGCGCTGTGGTCCCAAATGATTGAGCTGTAGTTGCATAGGTTTAGGATATGATTTTGAGTTTCCTCCTCTCATCCACATAGATGGTATCTGGAGGGGCCGATGAAGCCTCTTTTTCTGAGATTGTCCCATGTGAGAATACTGTTGTGTGCCACAAGCCAGAGAAAGGTGATGATTTTCGGCCAGGATTTGATTTCCCAGATTTTTCTCCAGATCTCTTCCCTAGGAGAGGAGTTGTGGCTTGCTCTTAGGAGATACACTTCACGGATGTTAAAGGTTCTTGTGGTAGAGTGTCCCTATCTGAGGAGGTCATTGTCTTGTTGTTTGAGAATTTTTTGCACATTAAGGTGATCTTGCAGTGGTTGGATATTGAGATCAATGGGGATGTTCAGATCCTCATGAGAATTCTTCCAGGTGCACCATATATCCCTTGGCCTATCTAGGATCTAGTAATCTTGTACTTTGGTAAGTCCCTCTTCAGTGGTGAAGGGAATGAGGGAGGTGAGGTTCAAATCAGTATTTAGGGTTGGAAGTTTTTGCCAAGAATCACTCCAAAACCGTGCTAACGAACCATTTTGTAATTCCCAGAATGAGTGGTCTGTGATAAGTCCCCGATTGTTTTTGGCCGCATTTGAGATAAACGATATTGGGATTTTCCCACTCCATCTGATGAGCTCTATTTCAGGGAAAGTGGGGGTATATTTTTTCCTCCAGAGGTGTGCCCAAAGATCTTGGGGTTTCTTTAACCAACACCACCAGATTTTTGCACTGAGAACTTTGTTGAGTATGGCTGGATCCTTGAGGCCAAGCCCCCCTAAGATCTTTGGCTTGCATACTTTTTTCCAGCTTACCAGAGTGAGTTTTCTCCCGTCTTTGGTTCCCTACCAGAGAAAAATTCTTTGAATTTTTCTTAGAGTGCTGAGAATAAAATTAGGGGCTGCAAGGGAAGAAAAAACATAGATCGGGAGGGCTTGAAGAACTGATTTTAGAAGGATGAGGCATCCAGGCAGATTGAGGGAACGAAAGGTCCAAGAGGAGATTTTATTGCAGAAAGTGGAAAGTAAGGAGTCCCAGGAAGTATTTCTTAGAGGGTTATCAATGACGGGGATTCCCAGATAAACAGAGGGGAGGGTACGATAGGTGAAGCCCAAGATTTGGGTGAGGTAGTGTTGTACATCAAGATGCATATTGAAGAAGAAGACTTGGGATTTGGTCATGTTCATTTCCATTCTCGAGGCTTCACATAAGATTTTGATGATGGATTTGAAATGTAGAGATTCTCTGGTGGTAGAAAGTCCCATGAGAATATTGTCCTCCACGAATTGACTATGGGACATAGGGGGTAGATGCCATGGGGGGTGAGACCAGAGAGAGAGTTTTCAGTGATGGCCGCCTTGAGAGTGCGACTCAGTCCTTCTGCCATGAGGATGAAGAGGAAAGGTGAGAGTGGATAACCTTGCCTTATTCCTCATGATGGGGAGAAAGGTTTCGTCGAAACACTATTGATGATAATGGAAAACAGGGATGAGGAAATAAGATTGACAATCTAGGAGACCCATGTAGGGTCAAAGCCAAAGGCAAGAAGGTTTGATCTCAAATAGATCCAACTTAACTTATCAAAGGATTTAGAGAGATCAAGTTTTAGGAGCATACCTTGAGTTTTTGTTGAGTGTAGCAAATGGATGATTTCGTGTGCCTGGATGACACTATCCAAAATTTGTCTGCCTTCCACATAAACAGACTGCTCCAAGGATATGAGGAACAAAAGTATAGGTTTGAGTCGAGTTGCAAGGATTTTCATGAGGAGCTTGTAGATGACGTTACAGAGGGAGATAGGCCTGAAGTGCAAGGGGGAGGTACTGTTGTTTTATTTGGGTATGAGGGTGAGAAAGATCGCGTTGAGGGCTTGAAGAACCTGCCTGGAGCATCTGGAGTCTTCGATGATTTCCTAGACATCTTCTCTAATGATGTTCCAACAGTGGTGAAAGAAGTCTGAGGTGAAACCATCTGGTCCTGGGGCTTTGCCCAGTGGGGTATCCCTGAGAGATTGGTCGACCTCCTCCCAAGTGATTGGTCTCATGAGTGCCTCATCCTTCTCTTTGGTTACCTCCTTGGGAATGTTTCTAAGGATTGCATTCATGGCTTGCTTCTTATCGATTGGGGGTTCCACGAGAAGATTTTTGTAGTAGGTAAGCAGTTCTTTTTCTATGTCTGCATGATGTTGAATTTTATTCCCTTTTTCCGAGACCAGATGGGTGATGCGATTGGTGTGCCTACGCTGAATCATGGATTTGTGGAAGAATTTGGTATCCCCCCTCCCTCTTTTAACCATTGGATGCAATATTTTTTTTTCCAGAGTATCTCTTCATGCTTATGTCTTTCTGCGATCTGGTTGCATAGTTTTAATTCCTACTCCTTTAGGGAGTCCGTCAGTCCTTGAGAGCGAATTTGCTGTTGGAGGGTTTGCATTTCTTGATTGAGACTTACCTGCGCTTGTACGGTGTTGCCAAAGGTGGTCTTGTTCCAAGATTTGATTTGAAGCTTGAGGTTTTTGAGCCTCTATTGAAATCTATACATCGGGGTGCTTGTTTGTATGGCGGCCTCTTCCCACCATTGCTGAATATTTGTTTGAAAGTCTTGGTGTTTTAGCTAGAATTTTTCAAAGTGGAATGGCTTTCTGCCTGGGGTGCCCTCAATGTTGAGAGTTAGTTGTATCGTCCAATAGTCCGACCCCGGAGTGTCGATGATTGTGGCATTCCAGGCTAGATTATCCAACATTATGGTTTCTGAAATGAGGAAGCGATCCAGTCTGTTGGATACGTGTTGCGCCCCTGAGCGTCTGTTGGACCAGGTGAAGGGTCCATTATCTACATCTCAAAATCAAAGATATACAAGTATAATATCCATATTCAAGAAGCCAATAACGCTCGATGGCTGGAGATGAGGTCTTCATAGCTCTAGAAACAACTTCAATATCTTCAAAACTCATATAGGAATACAATGTGAGTGTACGAATTCACTACCTAGAGATCTTTGACGACTCATTCGGAAAAGACAAGAGGATCTCGATGATCAGGCAGAGAACTTCGTTGATTTTGAATCATGACTTTATTGGAATTTCGGGATGGCTGGTTCATGAGATCAATAGACAAAATACAGAAAGGCCAACTTGGGTTGGGTGAAACTTCCCTTGGACAAAAGCACGAAAGATGATTAGACTCAGGCAGCATGACATTGACATAAGTTCATGATGCAGGAGGCAACGCAAACTCTCCATGTGTTTGGAAGAGTAACCAAACAGAGGAGGACAAAGATTTATGTAGAGAAAACAACTTCCTAAGGTCATATTAGATCCAATTCTTGACGAACAAACAAAATGATATTCTTTGTCCAAGGGAGACTCATTGTGCTGCCAAAAAAGAATATATATTTCTTGTCCCCTCTTTTTGTGTTTTTATTTTTTTTATTTTTTTGTCTTTTTCAAATTTTTAAAAGGCTTGAAAAAGAATAAAAGAATGCTACTTTAAAAAGGAGGAACGAGTGTCACAAGTAAGAATACTAGTTCCAGGCGCAAGGAACACACTAATGCTCGGAGCAAGGAGACATGTGCAAGAAAAGGACACTTGGGGAAAATTCCTCCATGGGTCAAGGTGTCAAGTTGTAGAGGCAAAGTGCTACAAGGCTTGCGTATAAGGCATGCTTCCAAGGTTCAGTTGAGAGAAACATGGAGCCAACATTAGGCCCAAGACGTAGAGATTCAAAGGCGATTAACAAGACATAATGAACCCCCCTTCAATGTGTTTTTAACGAGCCCAGAGAAGGTAAGATCGATAGTTTTTTCACATTTAGAGAGTCTGAAAAAACGTAAAAGAAGACTCCAAGGGGTACCTTTTTCAGAAATAGTCTAGTCGGTTTAAAAAAGGGGTAAACTTTCACCGAAAAGACGTCTATTCAAAACCATTTTAACAAGTGTGACAAAGACAAGATCACCTGGAAATCTTTTCAATTTTAAGGAGTCTGAAAAGAGCTTAACTATGGATTCAGTGTCTTTTTCTGAATTTACTCCCCTTAGTCCCAAAAAGTATAAAAGTTACTGAGGAGAACTCTCCCGGAGAGATGAATCTCCTGAGGCATACCTTTTTCCTCCATAATCCACATGCCGGAAAAAAGGGGTAAACTCATGCCAGTAGATGTTCTTCTGGACCAATTTAACGAGTGTGAAGGAACAAGGTCACTCGACGATCTTTTCAATTTTAGGGATTCTGAAAAGAGCTTAATTATGGAATCCACGGGGGTTCCTTTTTCGTAAGTAATCTCCGAGGCCCGAAAAAGGTGATAAACCAAAACCAAGGAGAATGTTCCTTTTTCATAAATTTAGTCCCTCAGGCCCAAAAAAGGGTTAAACTTATACCTGAGAATACTCTTCTAGCGAATCGAGGTTCCTAGAGTATACTTTTATTCGTACAATTGACCATCCGGACCGAAAAAGGGGTAAACTACTGTTGGAAAAATGTGCCTTCAAATTTTAGTTTGGCGAGCTTGAAGGGAAACAAGATCGCTCGACAATATTTTCATGTTTAGAGAGTCTGAAAAGGGCTTAAAGAAGACTCTAAGGAGCTACTTTTCTCAAGTAATCCCGACGAGATCACTTGTACCAAGAGGGGGTAGCAAGGGCTCCCATCCCCCCATTGGATAAATCAACATATCAATTGTCGAGACCATGTATCGAGAAGGAAAACATGAGTGAACGAGTTCTTGCTCAGAAGAAATTGAACATTGAGGATAAGACGCCACATAATTAACCCGTGGTGAGGTAGAGTCTACGCAAACACTAGGAACATATAAAGGGGAAATATGAACTAAGGCCGAATTATGATGGTGATTATCAGATTCCAGCTGGTCGATAGTGACAATGCTTCCATTGTGAGGGAAATGCATCACTCTGAAGAGCGTAGATACCACAACGTTCATAGCATATACATAATCACGCCCGATAAGCATATTAAAATCTAATGGGCGTTGCACCACTATAACATCGACAAGGACAATCTTCCCACCTAATGAGATAGGTAACTGAGGAAGAATCCCCAAATATTCACTAGGACTTCTTTCAAAATCCAACATCTCATGCGATGCAGAAACAAGCTCGAGAGAACCCAAAGCTTGCAAAACCGAGGAGGATAACATACTTGCGGAGGCTCCTTCATCCACAATACATTGATAAATGTTTGTTGAATTAAATTAAACCCTTATTTGAAAGGGTGCAGAAGAAGGAAGATGAGGCTCAACAAGGTCATTCCAATCAAAGGAAACCATCCCAGGGCTTGGAGGGGGTGTGCTCGAAGTGAGCGAAATGCCTGCTTGTTCTGAAAGTATTGAACTAGAAATGCTAAAAACATAGTCAGTAGACACATCACTATCCAAGAGAAGATTGGGATCAGTCGAAGATTGCATTGGTGTGACCACTTTGGTAGACTCGACACTCTCCAAGAGAAGAGTGGGATCAACTGAAGAATGCATCGACATGACCAATTTCTCAACCACTGGCTGAATAGGCTGCGAGACAACATGGTCTGCAGGCATATCATCCCCCAAAAGAGGAGTGGGATTAGTCGAATATTTCATTGGCATGACCACTTCATCAACCAAAGGCTAAATGGACTGTGAGGAAACCTCAGAAGACTCATAATCAAAATATCCTGCAGACAGGGACCGCAATATTCGTACCTCTGGAATGCTAGGACACATATGAGTAAGGTGATATCCCTTGCATAGCTTACAAGGGAAGTTAGGCTTACGTCCTATCCATCTGTGTTTCTCAACAAAATCAATTCCCCCAACATGACTAGCATTAGTTGGTTGCACATCTCCAACATGACTCATAGAGGTTGGTGATGGGTCGATAACATGACTCGAAGAGGCTACAGACCTATCGCTAGTATGACTAGAAGTGACTGGACTTTTTCCCCCAACATGACTTGCAGAGGTTAGGTGCTTGCCCCCAGTATGACTTGCAGAGGTTGGGTGTTGGTCTTCAAAATGAATTGCAGAGGTTGAGGAACTATCTCCAACATGACTAACAAAGGTTGGTGATTTCTTCTTCCTATTCTTCCTCTTTCTATTTCATTTAGACTTTTGATTACTAGTATCTATAGTTTCACCAGAGAAGGTAGAAGGACGGGGAGAAGATTTTGTTGACGAAGGAACATCAACATGATGTCCATGACATAAAGTGCTTAACTGAGAAGCGTCAAGAGAATTTGGGACATTTGTAATGGTACCCAACCAAACCGGTAGTCCCACATTCAACCTAGGAATGTACAAAGTGGCCATCAAAGGGACACCAACGTTTCCGAAGAAAGGAAAAGCACAAGAATCCCCTTTTGAAGGGGTTCCTTGGTTGGTATCGTCGAGGAATTTAGCCATGAATATCTTATGCACAGGTTCTCCCCTTGAGGGATCTTTCAAGTCCGTAAAAGTCTCACACACTGACTCTGACGAACCCGTGTTATAAAAACAATGCCTACAAAGAGGCGGCTCCACATTTCTAAGCGGAAGATCGAAAATTCCTCACGTTTGACAGAGTGGGTGGTCTACCACCTTAGGTCAGAGACCCAAAGAAATGACCGACTAATTCACTATGGAAAACTAGGGATCAAAGATCATACACTAAAAATTCCCAAAGGCAAATCAAGGAGATGATTATCTAGTAGGAAGAACAATTACGCCGGCCAACACTAGAGCAACTAGCTGGTGCAAGTAAAACTCGAACACGAAAGAACCCTCCAGGTATACTCTGCAAAGTGTGACCTGATGTCTTCCCTAGGTACTGTGGTATACCCCCGCAGTCACTTGTGTAAGTTCCCAGAATATGGGAAACTAAGTTGCCAGCTCGCAAACAATCACCAAGCGGGTACACTCGACAGTCGGGCAGATCGCAATGAGAAGGGTAACAAGTCTGAAACCTATCGAGGGTATTGAAATCAAGTGGTCCAGAAGACAACAGAGGATATCGAATGGATTCAAGGTCCATGAATCTCCATAAGAAAATCCAGTCGGTAGTATTCCCACGACAGATCCTCAATGTGCGTTCCCCACTACGTTTAGTCTGACTTTGGAGGGGTTATCTCCTCTGCCTTTCCTCATGCGACCTTGTGTTTAGCCCTTGTGTTAGAGGGGCGTCCCAGATAAATTTTACGTCACTGGACTTTAACACTCCCTAGATCTTACTCCAATGTTTGTTTAACGGCCTTGAAGAGTTTCCTCTCCAACCTAATTCAAGGCCCTGACCCTAAACTAGTTGGTTGACCCTACAAACATAAAAGTATAATTAATTTTAGATTTATCATTTATTTTAATGGCTTGATTTAATCAAGGGATATGGTGGTGAAACTAGTGATGTTATAAGAGACGAAAAGAGGAGAAAAAGACAAAACTTGAAAGAAAAATTACTTCTAGTGAAAAGTAAAGGTTTACAACTAACTCTTTGTAACCAACTTTTCTTTAACTAACTTTTTTCAAGATCTTTAAAAAGAAAACCTAAAACGAAATTTCTCTTGACTATAAGCTACTTAAGTTTCAAGAAATCAGTAAAGAACTTAAAAATGAACTCTTTTTCCTTTCTAGTAAAATAACCAACTCTAATTACTTTACCAAACTAAAAATGAAAAATCCTTTTTTTTTTTAAATTGCTTCAAACAGAAAAATCGAAATAAATCTTTTTTTCTCCTTTTTCAAAGAAAATGAAAGGGGTAAAAAGAACTACAAGACAAGACTGAAACGGATCTTTGGCCTACTGTGGATCGCAGGGAATCACTAAACAAACCAAATAGGCAGATCAATCATTCAAAAGACTCGCTTAAAACCCTTTTAGAAGTAAACACAAGAAACTTCAAAAAGACAAGTAAACTAAACTCTAACCCTAGCTGTGGCTGTAAAAATAGAGACTCTGAACTATATCAAGAAACCATGAGAAGTATAAAACTCAATCAAGAAAGAGGTTGACTGCCTCTTTTTTCAAAAAAATTCTTGAACCAGGTATGCTTCTGTTGCTTCATCAACCTGCATATGTACGCGAGTGGTTTACTGATCAGAGTGCATATGTACGTGGGCTGACCCAAAGCAGGGCGCATACACCTATGTACTTCTTTAAAAAAGAAATAAACAAACAAACTTATAGGGTAGGGAGAACTGGTATGGCACCTGAAGGTGACCAAAATCCCTTAAAAGACTCAGAAGACTCAACATAAACTCGAAATGAAGAAAAACCAATTAGACAACCCGAAATCCCCTAAAAAACCCTAGAGGCTTCCCCAGTATGGTCGCCAGTTCTGCTAGCGGGAAAAACCGCCCTATGACTACACCATGGTTCAAAATGTAGGCAGATCAATTAACCGTCTAAAATTCAACTACTTCTCTAACTACCCCAAACATACCAAAACTCATACAAGAAAAACAAAGATGAGAGGGATCGAGTAACTATACCTCTACTCTGCATCCAGTGATGATCCCCTCACGCTTGAAAGATTTGTTGATTGTACGCCTCCTCCAAAAGCTCGCCTGCATCCAAATATTGACAAACAACAAACGACAAGCATGCTATTCCATATAAAAATTAGGGTTAGATGTTTTAATGTCAAAACATAAACCAATGAAAGCATCCATTACACCATGATTTGGGACATGAAAAATAATTCTTTTATTAATAACTCAATGATTATACCTTTACAACCAAAGTTGGCTATTGCTCCACAAACCTGGTCCGGGATCCTCTTCACCAAGCTCCAAGTTCACCTTTGTATGGCTTCTCCTCTCAACCTTCTGATCTCTTCTTGGGAAGTGAATGGGTTCTGATTGAGGAAGAAGGGCTAATTGGGGAATGCTGAGACAATTTTCACAAAAGGGATGCAATAACTTGGGCAAGGAAGGGATGTGAAACGGGCAGAGTTTCACTGTTCTTATGTCTAGATCT
>ML789876.1:354939-377318 GCA_009831015.1 Picea engelmannii | reverse complement strand
TACTGCTGATAATGTCATCCAAAACTTTTTAGTTGTTCTACATATTTTTCTTTTGAAGATCCTTTCTTAATGTGACAATCTCTGCTTCCAAATTTCCAATGATCTTGTCTCTTTCTTCTAGCTGTTCCTTGAGTGCTTCTTCAATTCTTTTATCTTCTTCTATTTGAGCCTTCAAATTTGTGATCATTTGTTCTAGTTCTTGAGTGTTTTTTTTTTCTTGTCCAGTTCTGCTTGTAGCTTCTTGTTTTTCTTCTTTTCTCTTCTTATAACTTCTATGGCAGTCAATAATTCTTCTTGGTAATCAAATTCTGCCTCTTCATATTCTTCTTCGGTATCTTGTTTATTAGAGTCTTTTACTACCATGAATATAACTCTTTCTGTCTCACTATCACTGTCTTCATATTCATCGGATGAGGAGATGTCTTCTTTGGTGTAGAAGCTTTTCCTAAAATCTTTCTTTATAGTTCTTTTGCCTTTATATGTTTGTTTGCTATTTGAGTAATCTTCATCATTCCTCTTATTTTTCTTGTGAGGAAATTTGTTAGCAAAATGACCAATACCATCACAATTAAAACAAATCAATGGAAGCTTACCTTTATATATGTCGATGGTTCCCTTGTTCAATCTTCTGACAAAGTTGGCCACTTCTTCATCATCTTCCGATATGTCACTGTTGCTGCTATGTTATTTTTCTTTTTGTTTTCTCTATTTCTTTGACGACCTTTTGGATGCTTTGAAAGTTGTTTCTTTTATATCTGGATTTTCCTATTCAGTTCTCATTTCATATGTTGTGAATATTCCATGTATTTTGTCCATGCTTATTGAGTCTAGATCTACTCTTTCTTCTAGTGTTGATATCTTAGGATTAAATCTCATAGGAAGAGATATTAGTACCTTTTGAACAATTACAAATTCTTTAATTTCTTCTCCCAATCCTATGATTGCATTTATTGTTTCATTGTCTCATAAGAAGTAAGCTGCAATATTCTCATCTTCCTTCATCTTTAGTTGTTCGAACTAACCTCTGCAAGTTTGAAGTTTTATTGCTTTGACTTTTGAATCTCCTTCATAAATATTTTGAAGCTTGTCCCAAATATCTTTAGCGGATTTACAATGTATAACTTGGGTGTATATTGATTCACAAAGACCATTCAGAAGTGAATTTGTGGCTTTGGAATTATTTTGACCGAGTTTTTTTGCTCTTTCATTTGTCGGTGAAACTGTTGGTCCTTTGTATCCATCTACAAATGATTGCCAGATTTCAAATCCTTGTGCCTATATATATGTTTTCATCCTTCTGCTCCAAAATGCATACTTTTGTCCATCAAACTATGGTATTCCATTTTTATACATGTTTCTCTCCATGATCTACCTTTCACTGGTTAAATTGATTTCTGAAGGAACCTGCTCTGATACCAATTGTTGGATTACTGAGAGGGGCGATGAATCAATAATATAGCAATTTAATCCTTTTTAACCACAAAATGCAAGTGTTATATCAATGTAACATTATCATCCAATAGTTGCAGAGTAAATAAACAATGAAAAAATGAGCAATCATACACATACACATACACAGTACACCAATGTTTTTACGTGGAAACCCAAAGCGGGAGAAAACCCACAAATGTTTTTTCTTATATGTCTTTAAGAATTACATTCATTGGAAGCACCGACTTCCTTTGTTTTCCAGCTGCAACTAGAAGGAGGCTCCAACCCCCTAGTTTCTCAGACTATAACCCGAGGGAAGCTCCAACTCCCCAATTCTTTGGCTACAAACCCCTATGTTCTCCAAATACAACCGGAAGGTGGCTACAACCACCTGTCCTTGCCCCATCCAACCACCCTAAAATAAAAGTAGAATGATGGAACCACTGTCACACTATCATTGTGAGATATATTGTTGTAAACCTGTACCAATCAACCTGTAATCAACATGTACCATAAACAAGTACATCAATCATGCACCAACTTGTACCAAACAACCTGTAATCAACATGTACCATAAAAAAGTGCATCAACCATGCACCAACTGATACCTCAACCTGTACCATCAACGAGTGCACCAACCATGCACCAAATATGTACCATTCATGCATCAAATACACATAAACTATGACTAATCAAGATGTACCAACATCATCAACTATACACCTCATGTATGTGCCAACTCATCAACTACTTGTCTCAACCATGTACCCAACATGTACCTCAACCAAAATCCCTCATTAATTTCATCATCCAAATTTTATTTGTAACTTTGTAATAGACCTAGTGTATATGATCATTGTTACAGGAGAATCCTCATATGGACAAGCGGATTCCCTCTTGGTATCTAGACCCCTAAAACCAAGACAGAAAGGGTGATATCATTGGTCACTGACATCCTTTTAGATCTAATTAAGCTAATGAATGAAGAGGAAGAAGAAAAGTGTACCTTGTTAACGACATTTGTCTTCGCAAAGTCCAAGTTGAGCTTCGATCCTAAGCTCCTCGATAGGTCCTGTCGAACAAACAAAGATACAACAAGCTTCCTATTTTACTGAGATTAGCTCAAATAAAAATCTATCTACTGAAGACAAGTTCATGTGGAACAAGCATAAACTTGAAAGAAATAGGCCAAGCATGTATTTATATTAATGAGAACAAATGAAGAATACTTACAATCCTCTGATAAAGGTGCAATAGCTTCTTTAAGCTCTCCTTGTCCAACCCCTTTGCTCAAGTAATCTACACTGATTATTCTTCAATGGCATATCACTTATGGGATCATAAGTTTGGTGTAATTCTTAATCTCCATCTATCAATACCACTTATGAGATCATAAGTTTGGTATCTCTTTCTCTATCCATGTACTGCATGTTGCCTATGAGATCATAGGTTTCATACTTCCAATCTTTTCATCTGTCTTTCACCATGAGAAGGCCTCCTTATATAATCTTGGAGAGACCCAACCACTTGAGAGATATTTGGGATAAGTTGAGGATTCCTCTCCTTCAGTTGTGGATCTTTCCTAAGATCATGCCTTGAACTCATATTCGAATCCAACCAACTTTAGAGATTGAGGGGATTCTTCCCTGATTTATCTCAACAAACCAAAATTCACTCAGGAAGGGTAGTGCTCCCCCAAAAGGGTGCAAAAAGCGTTTCAACGCTCCCCCAAATAAGGCTAGGGAGCGTCGTCACTCCCTGACAGTGGGTAGGGGAGCGCTACCTTCCAAAAATATTTTTTAAGTAGTTTTTTCAGTGGCAAAAGGCTTGTACTCCTTGTCAAGTGATTTCTCCTCTTCAAAACCAGTCTTTGAGGTGTCTTAAGTGTCCTTATGATGTTGTTATAGGCACGACATAGGAAAGATGGAAGTATGATTTTTGCGACACTTGCGACATTCGTGGTCAAGATGCGACACTTGCGGATAAGATGCGACACTTACAACACTTGTAATGACGACACTTGCGACACTATTGAAGTGAGTAATTTTGGTGTGTAACAGATTTCCCCCCAAAGTGCGAAGTCAGAAGACGATGATGACTGAAGTACTTTGTAGACTTTTTCGAGCAAGGGTATGGACACAGAGAGGTTGGAAAAATCTGCACACAACCATCAAACAAATATTATGACATGTTTCAAACCCAAGGCAGGTATACCTATGCTTGAGTGATAAAACTTTTTCAGGTATGGACGCCATAGAATACACTACAGATCCATAATTATATTGACAAAAGAGTATAGCCACTAAACATACAAAGTGGATCTATACTTCCATGACATGAACTGATCGTAGCCACGGAAAATACACAGTGGATCTACGAGATGACAAGACATAGCCATGGAATAATACAAAGTGTATCTATGTGACAGTATATGTGTCAATATTCAAGAGAAACTCCATCCCAACCTGGGTAAAGTATATATCAAAGTGAATGACTCAACCCAGGGTCTTCTTACCAATCCTGATGTAGTATGAATCTAACCATGTGAATATATGCCTTGATGTCGAACATGGCGGAAACCACTTGATTAACGGTCAATGATGTAAACCGTTAACAAGCACGAAGGAAATCACCATTGATGTCAATAATTCCCAAGGTACCCTAGTACATTCCAACGAATGTGAATGAATGAGTTGAAGTCGAACATATGTGGAATCACCCGATCAGGGGTTAATTATGTAAACCCACTGTCGGACATGAGGAGGCCTACCATTGAGGCATCCAGGTCCCAAGGTACTAATTGGTTTCTAAGTCTAGTTCCTGGATAATGTGCTGAAGTCGATAGGAATAGACTCGTCATAGGAGGGCCTTAATGTATCCCCCATTAATGAAACGAAACATACACAGATATGTAATTGGTGGATCAAATGAACATGGACTGACACATGTATTGAAATATGATATTTGTGATGGCTGACTCTAGAGGCAGATACTTCCCTTGAACACTGAGGCATGATAACAAAAACTTGACAGGGACCAAAACTTGATAATGCAATGGATATTGTGACTTACATCGAGTGACCCAAAGGAGTAAGGAAACTCAAAGGATTGGTTCAGTGTAGAGGTTCAACAGATTGAAATACGTGCAAAGATAAAATGTCGTGTTCAAGGGCGACTGTAAGGTCACTAGTAAAGTTTTCAAAAATTGTTTGGCTTGCTTCTTTCAATTTTTTCACCCATCCAGATAGATGAGTACCTCTTTTTGGTTTAATGAGCTCGAGGAGGGTAAAACATGCTCTATATAACTCACCTTCGATAAGTTCCTCTTCCTTTGTTTAACAATCTGGAAGAAGTAAGGGTTCGATCCCGTATGGGCCCTTCTATGTATGATCATTTAACGAGTCCAGAGAAGGTAAAATCAGTTGTTTTTTATATTTAGAGAGTCTGAAAATGACTTAAAGACAACTCCAATGTGGTCATTTTTCGTAATATTAGTCTCACAAGGACGAAAAAGAGATAAAATATCACTCGAAAGAATCCCTTTCAAACCTTTTAACAAGTGGGAAAGGAAGCATGATCACTCGACAATCTTTTCATGTTTAGAGAGTCTAAAAAGAGCTTAAAGACGACTCCAAGGGGTTCCTTTTTCGTGTATCCATGCGGGTCCGAAAAAGAGATAAAAGTTTACCCGGCTACATTCTCATGTTTTTACAAGCGCGAGAAAGAACAAAGACTAAGCTCGATACTCTGCCCCCAGATTAAAATCTAGTGGCTTAACTCCATAATGATCATCAAAGGCTAGAGACATGCCCCCCAAGCTTCAATTCATTCACCGACTTTGAGGTTGTCACCAATTTCTGTATGAGATGGAGAAAAAGGATGCAGGTGGATGAAATGAAGGTTCAACTACGAGACCTAACGAGAGACTTGACTTGAAATCTACGAGATCTGGCGAAAGACTCGACCTGATGGGAGAGGTGACTGTTTCATTTTTTAACGATCTTGACACAAGAAAAGAACTATGCTCAGTACTCCAGGTTCAATCCCCAAATTTTTGTTTCATTTTTTAATGAGATTTCCACATAGAGAAAAACTATGCTCATAAGCTTTGTTTCATTTTTTAACGAGATTTCCACAGAGAAGAGAAACTATGCTCGTAACCTCGTCTTGATCATGGCTTCCAAGAGGATAATTATCTGGAAGGAAAACATGTCAAGGGAAAAAACTCGATGATTGCTTCCAAGAGATTTTCGCTGGATGGAAGAAGAATGATTTGGAAGGAACACATGTCGAGGGTCTCGCCAGGGGTAAGGATATCAGGCTCCAATAGCCCTACTGAAGAGATCACCATGTCAACTACCAGATCCAAGTCATCTGAAGTTGAAGTCATGGGATATAGAGCCACATAATTGACATGTGGCAGGGGTGATACCGACTGCATATAAGAACCGGTTAGGGAGGTTATTGGGTTGATGGTCAAGTCAGGGCCAACAAACGAAAGTTGATCAATAGTCACCATTCTTCCATCATGCAGGAAAAACATCACACGTAAAAAAGTGGACACAATAGCTTTCATGGCATAGACATAATCTTGCCCAAGGAGTAAATCAAAATCCAAAGGGTCATGGACTACCATAGCATCAATAAAGACGGTTTTCCCTCCCAAAGTTACAAGAAACTAAGGAAGGATCCCTAAAGGGTGATTGGTTATTTTGTTAAAAGTGAACAAAGTCTGGGTAACCGACACAAGTTGAGGATAACCCAAAGATTTCCAAGCAATAGAGGACAAAATACTAACGAATGAACCTTCATCTATCAGTGCATGAGGAACATCTTGACCACAAACTTTTGTTGTAATATTGAAAGGCATGTGAGAGGGAAGATGAGGTTTAGTTAGCCCACCCCATTCAAAAAGGATGGCCTCATTACTTGGAGGGGTTTTCGCAGGAGAAGGAGAAATCCCCCCTGGAACGGTAGATCCTATATCAATGAGAAAAACGTGGGCAGAATCGGGTTTACTCTCTAACGGGAGAGTAGGATCGATCAATGATGAGATCGGATCGACCACCTTGGAACTCTTCAGAGGAAGAGTGGGATTGAATGATGATCTAAGCATAGCAACCACTTTGGCACTCTTCGGATGAAGGGTGGGATTGAACGATGAAGGGACTGGATCAGTCACTTTAGCACTCGTCAGAGGAGGAGTGGGACTGAACGATGAAGTAACCGGAGCAACCACTTTGACACTTCTCAAAGGAGGAGTGGGATCGACCGATGGCGGAGTCAATTCGACCACTTTGACACTCTTCGAATGAAGGGTGGGACTGACCAATGACGGGACTGGATCAGTCACTTGTGTTTCACTTTCCAGATGAAAAGTGGGGTTGATCGATGACGGAACTAGATCAACTACTTTGGTGAGTGGTTTAACCGAGGATGAAACTAGATTGACCACCTGATCAACCAGATTTACCGAGGATGGAACTAGATTGACCAGTCCATCAACTAACGATGGGTTGGGAGAAAGCCTATGATAACCAGTTGGAATTTGAAGCTTTTCCAAAAGAGAATAAGCCTCGTCCATGCGAGGACAAAGGTGAGAATAATGATCACCTTTGCATAACATACAAGGGAATTTGAGAATTGTCTTTTTCTTACCAACCTTAACATCACTAGTTGATGTGGTATCACCGACATGATCAACATGGGCCAATGATGTGGAGGACCATACTTCTAAGACTTTGGGAATACCAGGGCAATCCCTCAGAAAATGGTCACCCTTACAAAGACTGCAAGGGAATTTGGGTTTCAGATTCTTCGTTTTAACCTTATCTACCTTATGAACACTCCCAATACTATTAATAGTAGCTGGTTGCTTAGATCCAACATTTGATGTAGTTGGAGGCTTGGTCTCTTTATGGTTATGCTTCTTCTTCTCTTTCTGTTTCTTCTTCTTCTTATCAATCTAGCTACTCTCTTCAGAGTTTTCACTAGGCGAAGAAAGAGAAATGGAAGGATACATGATGGGAAAAGAAGGAGAAAGGTCGACATGAGGTTGATGTGTGGGAGGTGTGCTTACATCTGAAGCACCTACATTTGAGATGACCGGAGTGGAAAACAACCATACCGGTAACCCAATTGTGAGACCTGGAAGGATCAAATTAGCGATGTAAGGAGGACCAATGTTTCTGTAAGAAGGAAAAACAAAGGGTTCCCCTGGCTAAGGGGTTCTTTCATAGGTCATCCTGGGAACTGACACCATAAAAATAAATCTCCAACCTAGATTCTACTAGGGAGAACAAACAACACACGCTAAAAAATATAGTAAGCAAGCAAGCAAACAAAACCTTCTCACAATGAGCACACTAGTTGGTGATGAAATCCAACGTCGTGGGAACAAAGTAAGAAGGGGTTGAGATAGAGCGGGTGGAAAAGTTACGTTGATGACTTGCTTAATGGACTACACCCTGGTGCAAGATCCCACACATAATCATGGGTATACCCTCCAAGGAGCCCGAGTGATTCTGGCCAACGTCAATTCCAGGTACTGTGAAGACTTGCCTCTCCACAATCACCTCGTGTAAGTACCTAAAGATATAGGCCAAGAAGGTGACCAACTACAACAGTGATGCCTGGGGAAACAATCGACAATCCGATCCACGCGCAAGGGCAGGGTATCTAGCCCGAAATCAACTTGAAAGGCTTCCACTCATCGTTGTGGATATACCTTCAAGTGACCCCCATAATATGTGCAATCTCTACACCAAGACCGACAAAGAAGGGTGAGTAACTTTTCCAGTATTAATGCGACCTCGTGATTGACCCTTGTCTGAGAAGGGCTTCCCAGGACAAAATATAGCAATTGGTTTCACCACTCCCTAACACAAGATCCTATGTTTGTTTGCAGCTTTGGAAAGTTATCTTTCACATCTATTCCAAATCCCTACAACTAATCTAATGTAGGTTTGCTACCAGAAAATGTAAAAATGTCTAATCAATTTTTAGTTTAGCGTTTGATTTTTTAAGCTATTGTTACTCAAAAGGAAAATGGCGTGGACAATATGGTGTTTTGACTGACTTGAAATTTATGCAAAGAGATGAAGATGCAATATTTTCATTTCGTTGAAAACTATGATATGAGAAGGAGAAAACATTCATCATTTCAGATGCACAATGTCCCAAAATGTCAAAAAACATGCAATTCCGCTACTTTAAATCCAAGCATTCAAGGAAGACAATAAAATGCGAAGAAGAATCCAAGAAAAGATAGGGAGAAAAAAAAAACCACTCAAAACTTAATTTCTTTGGAAGATGACCTCAAAGATCAAAAGGAAAGGTGCAAAAGACCTTCGAATTTCCTCACAAAAGCTTCCACTCAGTCAGATAAATGAGAAGAAAATAGTAAGTTGACTTTAAATCAACAAAGACAAAGAGTGACTTCAAGACAAAGAAAGAAAATGTCAAAATTCCAAACAAAAAGTGATCAATTCTTAGAAAGAAGAGTGTTGAAGGCCAAGATAAATATAAACTGAAATGATAAGACCTTGAGCAAGTGCCAAAAGAAAAAAATGAACCTTAGAGAAAGAAACCCTGAAGAATTTTGCACAGAAAAGGGGAAACGCTCTGGTGTAAGGGGCACCAAAGTGTTCCAACGCTCTATGTGAGACCAGTAGGGAGAACCAACACTCTGGTAACAAGTGTAGGGGGGTGTTGGCCCCTAAAAATTTAGAAAAAATGCCCAAAAGTCAAAGAATCAAGCAAACTCAGTCAATCAATTTGAAGGCGATGAAATCAAGAGCCAATCAAACAGATCCAAGAATCAAAGACAGTATGGAGAAGGTCATGAATTGAACAAATGGCTAAAACAAGATCTAGGAAAGGAAACAAAAAATCAGATCTCCTCCCCAGTGGAGTCGCCAATTTCTATTACAGGAGAATCCTCCTGCGGACAAGCGACTTCCCTCTTGGTATCTAGACACCTAAAACCAATACATAAAGGGTGCTATCATTGGTCACTGACATCCTTTAAGATTTAATTAAGCTAATGAATGAAGAGGAAGAAGAAAAGTGTACCTTGTTAACGATGTTTGGCCTCGCAAAGTCCAAGTTGAGTTTCGATCCTAAGCTCCTCGATAGGTCCTGTAGAACAAACAAAGATACAACAAGCTTCCTATTCTACTGAGATTATCTCAAATACAGATCTATCTAATGAAGACAAGTTCATGTGGAACAAACATAAACTTGAAAGAAATAGGCCAAACATGTATGTATATTAATGAGAACAAATGAAGAATACTCACAATCCTCTGATGAAGGTGCAACAACTTCTTCCAACTCTCCTTGTCCAACCCCTTTGCTCAAGTAATCTACACTGATTATTCTTCAATGGCATCTCACTGATGGGATCATAAGTTTGGTGTAATTCTTAATCTCCATCTTTCAATACCACTTATGAGATCATAAGTTTGGTATCTCTCTCTTTATCCATGTACTGTATGTTGCCTATGAGATCATAGGTTTCATACTTCCAATCTTTTCATCTATCTTTTACCATGAGAAGGCCTCCTTATATAAGCTTGGAGAGACCCAACCACTTGAGATATCTTTGGGATAAGTTGAGGATTCCTCTCCTTCAGTTGTGGATCTTCCCTGAGATCATGCTTTGAACTCATATTCGAATCCAACCAACTTCAAAGATTGAAGGGATTATTCCCTGATTTATCTCAACAAACCAAAATTTGCTCAGGAAGGGTAGCGCTCCCCCAAAATGGTGCATAGAGCGTTTCAACGCTCCCCCAAAGAAGTCTGGGGAGCATCGGCACTCCCTGACAGTGGGTAGGGGAGCGCTGCCTTCCAAAAATCATTTTTAAGTAGTTTTTTCAGTGGCAAAAGGCTTGTACTCCTTGTCAAGTGACTTCTCCTCTTCAAAACTAGTCTTTGAGATTTCTTAAGTGTCCTTATGATGTCGTTAGAGGCATGGCATAGGCAAGATGGCAGTATGATGTTTGCAACACTTGCGACACTCGTGGTCAAGATGCGACACTTGCAGACAAGATGCGATACTTACAACACTTGCAATGATGACACTTGCGACACTATTGGAGTGAGTAATTTTTATGTGTAACAATCACATACCTGCAAACCTTCCTTAACAAGAGACTAGCATTTTCATCAAACTTTACTTTAGTCTCACATGACTAGTTTTGGATTAGTCAACAACCCTAAATTGAAATAATCATAACTATGTACCTATAATGAATAAAGGTCTAAAAATAGTACACAATTTTCTTCAGTGTGTTGTCTGCAATTTCTCCAAGTTTCACTTCTTGGAACCTCCCAGAAAATGAGTTATAGAAAAAATGACATACCTTGCTGAATTCTGGATTATTCTAGAGAGCGTACTTGTAGAGCATGCCACGCACGAAATATCTGTTGTATGGATCTAAAAATGGTACACATAATATTAAATACTTTAATCTAACCAATACATTTTGTCTTACTGAATTTGGATCTGTTATGAAGAAGTTATGACATTTTTACCTGAAACACATGTTTTAGACTAGTTTCAAGACTAGCCACAAACCCTATTTTCCACAGAGTGTAACTCCAAAAATACAACGACCCACAAGATGAAATTTTTATCACAGCTACTTGGATATGTTTCCTCAACGACCTCCCAATTGCACAGTCTGAATCATTCTAGAAAAAAAGTTATTGTGAAAATGGTGAGATGACCTGTAAATAACATACCTTAGAAAACATCATCAAAAGAATTTATCCTCCCTTCAATGTCGGCCTTCTTTACTTCACCTTCCCTCTAAAATTCAGCTTAGATATAATTTAGTTACCTTAGTCACTTGCATATATTCAATATGCTCAAGTGTGATTAAAATGAGAGATTTTTGCCTCTTATTTATACTTTCATGAAGCTTCATCAAGGGGTTACCTTCTAACCATCTTAACCCACTTTCCTTATTTTAGGGTTAACCCACTTCTAACCTCTTGTCCACTTAGTAATTTCTCCATTAAATTTATTATTTAAATAATTTCTTTTGCATCCTCTTTGAATTATAGTACACTCATCACTTCACTTTATTATTTAAATAATTTTTTCTTTGCAAACACTTTGACTACTTTGACCTTTTGGGGCTTCTAGATGACTCATGAGGGTTCTCGAACTTCACATGACCATAACTCTAACCGTGAGGAGTTATGTGATGTTCCACATACCACTGGAAATGACATGATATGTACTATCCATCTAGAATAGTCTTACCTGAAAATATATCAAAACTCATACCATTATCCATCAAACAAACTTGGGTCCATTGCCCAAACCTTTGTGCTATTGGAATTCACTACCGGACTTTCTTCAAGGGTTGACATCGATGACAATCAACCCAATTAATCAAGACTACCAAGAGCACAAGAAGCTGAAACATATATGAACTGGAGTGCATAATGGAAGTTATGTGTGATGCATATAGTGAAATATATAATACATGTGTATTACTAGACATGATGAGATTCAATACTTTATGCATATTGATGTGCATTAGTGCATGTGGAAATGATTGGACATGCATATGGCATGCTTGCAGTCTGAGAATAGTCTGTTGTTATATATGCAATAATGATGTTAGGATAATTGAATATGACTAATGATGGGTTATGTATCTAGTAAAATGTTTATAGCATGCTAAAGATGTCGATGATGACGATGCATATGAAATCCATCCATCTGAAGACAAATGAGGATGGTAAAAATGTTGATCAAGAAGGGATCCTGCAAGCTTCTACAAAATAAGAGTTGATCGGGTAGGATCAAGTAATGTGATAAAAACCATGCATGTATGCATTTGGGTTGCTCATGATGCATAAATGTTTAAAGGAATTGAGGTAATAACTCTCTCAGTCAAAATTCAATATTTGATATCATGTGTAAATGCGGAAGACCTCAATTATAGAAATTTTGTTTAAGGTTTGAATGCAATTATACGAAATTTAATTGCATGTCATGTTATATTGGTTATGAGATCATGACCAAGTCAAGTTATGAGACATAATCCGACTTTAGAAATGGATACCAATAGAGTTATCCATGTGTGAGGCCATGATGTAGTTGGATGTGGAAGGGATATAACATTGTACAAGTATGTAATGTCATTTCCCTATATAACTGATGTTTGGATTGAAACCTCTTTGTTGACACTGAAGAACACTAAGATATTATATTCCAAGTGTTGTGTATGGGTCGAAGATGAAGGTATCCAGATGGTCGAGAAAGTAAATGGGGAAGAGTATGGATGATGTGTTGAGGTGTTGGATAGACCTTCCAACTCACTGTGGTGGAATACATTACATAGATATGTGGTATTTTGGAGTTAATGCAAGGATGCACTGTGTAGATGTGGCCATGGGTATTTGCACATTGGTTCATTTATTGGTAAAGTTTGATTTCATTATGAAACACTTGGTGTGGTAGATAAATAATGGGTAAGGGATGATAGTTTGATTCCATTTATTATGAACAATAGTTGTAAGTGATTGAATTGTTGGTAAGATATAATTCTAATATTGTTTTGTGAGTTGTTGTAAAAGTTGTAATAAAAGGATAATGCACATGATTGCTGAAAATTTGTTTGGCTGAATTAAAGTTGAGAAATATTCCATCTAAAGTGTTTTTGGATATGGAAATGGCATAATCTCATAAGGAAGAAGGATACCTACTACTGCAAGAGCCAAACATTATGAGAAGGATTCTCGTGCTTGGGAAATTTTATTTCCTATATGAAACAAAGTTACAAATTTATAAGAGAAATTTCTATGATGATATCTCACGATGACTATATGTGCATGATACAGATGAGATAATGGCTATTGAAGCCAAAAATATCGGGAAGAAGGCTATTGTTAGGACACTAGAACCCTATGATTTCCATAGGGTACAAACTACCAACAGATATTTGGTGGTGAGTTGGCACTCTCCTTGCATGTGAAATCCCTAGAAAGATGGATTTCCTTAGGGACTATGTAGCGGTTTAAGGAATGTTTGATCCTGGAGGGTGAGTATAGCATGGAATAGGGAACTTAAGAACTACATATGGCATAGTGGATAGAATCATGAGGGTGTGTTAGAAAGGACAATGAGCTGAATTATTTCCCATGGTAGCTTTATGAAATAGAGAAATAACCATATAGATAAGTATTGGTTTATGGTTACAAACTTATTCTTGAGTAAATGTTGCATTATGGAGTTAAGGACTCCTATGGAAAATATTTTTTTTTTAATGATAATGGTTATAACATGTATTTTTTCATGATGGTTGTATACGAATAGTTGAAGAATGAAGACATGAACCAAGTGCATGGAAATAAGGGAATCAGAAGGAAACAAATCTAAAGGACAAAGGAATGGAAGGAGTAAAGCCCAATGGACTCGTTGCAACTTAAAAGGATCCAAGTGGAGCTAAATATGCAATGCAGAAGGCACATCTGCAACTATTGGACGATTTAGAGATTCCATTATAACAACTGGAGTTCCTAGAGACACAACTTTGAGACTTCTTGTCCGACCTTGTGTTGGAGCCTTGGAGGGAAGTGGTATATCTTGAGGAAATGTTGTGCAGAAAAGGGGGTACACTTCCTTGGGTTGTGCAGGATGAGGGGAATGAGAGCCTATTGGTTGGAATTTTTGTGGGAAACAAAAGATTGTGAAAGTTGTTGCAGTTGGAATTCTTGGAGTTGCATCTCTAAGACTTCCTAGTCGGTCTGTGTTGGAGCCCTGGAGAGAAGTTGTACAACCTAAGGGATTATGGTGCAGAGAAGGGGGTACATTCCTTGGGTTGTGTAGACTAAGGGGAATGAGATATTCTAGGTTGGAATTGCTTCAAGGGTTACTAAAAAGTGAAAATTTTATGTATGGTTTTGGGTTGGAGTGTCTATGTGTACATGTTTTGGGTCGAAGTTCCTATGTAAATGTATTTTGGGTTGGATTTCATGTGTGATATTATGCCAAAGAGTCTATATGTTGTTTGAAGTTCGGAAAGCCTAGCATTGTAAATATGTATTACACTTGTATGGTGTTGTGTACCGAAGAAAGTGAAAAAATAAGGGGGAAGGGGATGTAACATCCCTAGTTTTAATCCCCATAAATTATAATGTAATCGCACAAATGTGACTTAGTCTTGTGAGCCATGATGTCTCATGCTAGAGAGCATGCATTGATCAATATGGCCAAGGGATTAGCTATGTAAATTGTATAATGATTTTTTAATAAAATTAAAAATTGATAGTTGTGATATGAGCGGGATGATAATTATGGGGGGCTATGATTCCACAATAGAGGGGGATAAAGGGGGGTCTAGGGTCCAAAGAAAAACCCATGGAATTTTCCTAAGTTAATGTATCTTTACCATTTATTCCTTCTTTGACTCATTAGACACTCAATCATTGAATTCATGTAAGGGGTCGGGTGAAGGAGTCACCTCACCTAGTTATGATAATGTGGGATGCATAAAAACAAGAATTGGGGAAGTGTGAGAGTCGAGCAATCCTTTTGGGGAAGAGTGATAATCAAGAAAGCAAGGGAAAAGAAGGAAATTCGAGTAGGAAGGGATGGAAATTTTTACATTTTGGTTTTGTACAACAAGAGAGGAGCTAAATGCTAGAAAAGAGCACCAACCATGTTGTGCTCGAAGGAAGCCATTTTTTAATTGTGTTTATGCTGAAATTATGGGATTTTATGCTTGTAAATCATGCAAAGAGACTGTGATGTATTTTCCTATTGAGAAAATGGATTAAGAGCCTTGTGAAGGCTATTGTGAACACTCTTTGATAATATAAGAGTTCCTCGAGCCCCCAACTATGATATTTCCTAGCGAACTATGCACTGGATCCCTGAAGGGAAGTGGAAAGGCATGAGAGATTACATGATAGAGAAGGGGGATTCCATTCCTTGGGTTGTGTAGTTTGAGGGGAAGAGATTTGATGGATTGGAGTTATTTTTGGAGGAGAACCTAGGTTTTGGGATATCGAATGTGGAGAGGGGACAACCAAGATGGATAGACCTCCTTGTGGAATCATAACCTTAGGTCATTGGTGGCTTGTTGTTGAGATAAAATGAACAACAAGCCTATGTTTGGGAGGAACGCCCCTTGTACACATCCTATTGGTTCAATTAATTAAAGATAAGTTTTATGTTATGTTTATTATGTAATTCCATAGTGTGAATGATTTTGTATGAATTTTGTGTGTTTGTTGATATGCATGCATTCATGTGTTTTTATATATGGTGTATATGCATGTGAAATTGTTAGAATATTCAAGAATACTGAGAGGGGGGGGAATCAGTATAGAGTTATTTCAAAAACTTTAACCTTCAAGAAATACATAAAATTAACCATTAATCATGTAATTCATTATCACATAAACTCATACACATTGCACACATATTTTTACATGGAAACCCAACAGGGAGAAAACCACAAAAATGTTTCTTAAGTAGTTTCAAGATTTTACAAACACCAACTTGAAGGAAGCACCCACTCCCTGTGTTTTCCAACACCTACTGGAAGGAGACACCAATCCCTTTGGAATATTTTAAATTATGATGCAGGATCAAATCAACCTTCAAATACAAACCCAAAGTCACTTCTTAAATCTGCATAAAAAATTGCTCAGAACTGTACCTCAAATCTGCAAACTTGTAAGATTTTCCACAAGCTTAATTTTCCATTTTTTATTCTGAAACTTAGACCTTAGATATTATGATCTTTTCTCCTTATAATGAAACAAGTGGAATTCAATTTGGACCTACTAAGCTTCATATATAACCATTTTATCATGAACACCTATTTGGGACTAGTTTTTGGATTAGTCACAAACCCTAACTTCCAACAAGTATAACTCCATACTTGTAATGAATCAGGATCTGAAAATTGTACCCAATATTATTCGATATCTTATATGAAATTTATCCAAGCTTCTCTCCTTGAATTGTCCCCCCAAAAAAGTTATAGAGAAAATGAAAATATGACTTGTTTATGGCTTCTTCACTTGCCTTTAGGGGCTTATTCAATTGGTTTTAAGGCTTCTTTAAGGCTCCATTTGTGTACAATTCAAAGTGGGCATGTGGAAACAACTACATGTTATCTCATCTGATGAGGTCCATGCTTACAATCTACGCCATAAGGGGATCGTTTTGGAGTTATATACACTTATGTGAAGGCTCCTTCAATGCTTCTTCAAGTGGACACATCATCATCACTTTTAGGGGCTTATGGGCTTTGCTTTAGGGATTTTTCTAAGGTTGAAATCAATGCAAACCAATTTTACAACAATCTCCCCCTTTGGCATTGATGACAACTTAGTAAAACAACCATTCTCCCCCTATGCTCGTGATTTGATCCAAATGATTGTACTATTCTCCTATATTCATGTTGACTCCCCCTGTCTTCATGCTTCTAGTTTTATTGTTTTTCTCTCCCCCTTTGACATCAATGGAAAAGGGAAACTCCTCGTGACATTATTCCCTTTTTTTCTCTTGCAAAATTTTATGAAAATCAATTTGGAGCGGAAATTACTCTTAGTTTTTGTCAAAGATACTCAAAGGTCTCCCTAGGAAGAGGCTTTGTGAAGATGTCTGTAATATTTTATTTTGTCCCAATGTACTCCAACTTGATATTATTTTTTGTGATTTGTTCCCACAAAAAGTGGCACTTAATAGGAATATGTTTTGTCTTGGAACACATCACTAGATTCTTGGAGATGTTTATAGCACTGGTGTTGTCACAAAGTATCAGAATATTCTCATCATATCTCACTTGTATTTCTTGCAAGGTTTGCTTCATCCAGAGAATCTGAGTACAACATGTTTTTGCTGCGATATATTCTGCTTTTTTCATGGATATGGATACTGAATATTGCTTCTTGCTCAACCGAGACACTAAGCAGTCACCTAGGTAGAAATATCCTCCACTTGTACTTATTTTGTCATTAGTACTTCCTGCCCAATCTGCATCTGTGTAGGTGACCATAGTTAACTTATTTCCTTTCGGATACCATAGCCCAATATTTGTTGTTCCTTTAATATATATGAATATCCTTTTCACTACTAGAACATGGGTTTCCTTTGGTGCCACTTGAAATCTTGCGACATGTCCAACTACTTGCAATACATCTGGTCTTGAAGTTGTCACATAGAGTAGAATACCAATCATTTATCTATAGAGTATTTGATCCACTTCTTTATATTCATCATATTTTCTCAACCTGCAACCGATAACCATATGAGTACTCATAGGTTTATAGTCTTCCATTTTCAACTTCTTTAACATTTCCTTGATGTACTTGGTTTGGGAAATGAAAATGCCTTCATCTAGCTGAGATATATGGATTCCCAAGAAGAAAGTCAACTCCCCAAGTAAGGACATTTCGAATTCATTATGCATATTATCGGAAAACTTCTGACTCAATTTGTCATCATCACTTCCAAAGATGATGTCATCAACATACATTTCAATAATAATCATATTTTCTTGATCCACTTTTATGTAGAGGTTACTATTTGAATTTCCCCTTCTAAATCCTTGTTGTTGTAAGTACCTATCCAATATTGATTACCAAGCTCTCATAGCTTGCTTAAGTCCATACATATATTTCTTCAATATGCAAACATAGTCTTCCTTTTTTTATAGTAGAAATCCTTTCGGTTGTTCTATGTAGACTTCTTTTTCTAATTCTCCATTTAGAAAAGATTATTTTGCGTCCATCTGATACACGCTGATACTTGTGGAACATGCATAATCCAAGAACATTTAAATTGCTTCCATTCTATCCACGGGAGCAAAGGTTTCTTCAAAATCTATTTCTTCAACTTGAGCATATCCTTTGTACACTAGTTTTGCTTTGTTTCCGGTTACCTGTCCATCTTTGTTTAACTTGTTTCTGAAGACCCATTTTGTCCCAATCACATATTTGTCCTTTGGTCTTGGAACTAGTTCCCATGTATCATTTTTATCTATTTTATTTAGTTCTTCTTCCATAGCCTTGATCCAATGTTCAACATTTCTAGCTTCCTCAAAGTTACTTGGTTCAATAGTGGACAATAATGAAAAATGTCATTGTTCAGGTGTTTGTGCTTGACTTCTTCTTCTGGTTTCTACTCTAGAACTGATATCTCCAATGATTTGTTCTAGTGAATGATTCTTGTGAACTCGACAATTAGTTGTCCTAGAAGGTGTATGGAAATATTGTTGGTTGATTTCTTCTTGTTCTTCTTCTGGATTCTTCTCTTCTTGTTATTCTTCTTCTTCTTCCTCTTCTTTTTTCTTTAGTTCTTCATTTTCCTATTCTTCAAAGATGTTTGAATTTCTACTTTCCTTCCTGGTCTTCAGCAAGTTTGTTTCATCAACTTTTACATTGATGCTTTCCACTATCTTGTTGAGTCTTATATTGTAGAACTTATATGCTTTGATTTTGCATGAGTACCCAACAAATATGCCTTCGTCCACCCAAGAGTCAAATTTTCCAATATTCCTG
Source organism: Picea engelmannii (assembly GCA_009831015.1). NCBI lineage: Eukaryota > Viridiplantae > Streptophyta > Pinopsida > Pinales > Pinaceae > Picea > Picea engelmannii. Next base: position 358,346 of record ML789876.1, on the reverse strand, counting down.
TTTTCCCTTTTTATGTAACACCTGCTTCCAAACACTCTAAAGTGCTTGACATTGGTCGATATTCCTTTCCATAACTCATATGGAGTCTTATCACTATTACTTCTGATCAATCCCTTGTTCAAGATATGAATGACTGTATGCACTGCTTGTCCCCAAAATATATCACTTAGCTTGGAGTCATTCAACATAGTTCTGGAAATTTCTTGTACAATTATGTTTTTCCTTTCAACAACTCCATTTTGTTGTGTTCTTGCTATTGCAAATTATATTTTTATTCCTTGTTCTTCATAGAAATTCCTGAATTCATTTGAAGTAAACTCACATCCATTATCTTATCTTGAGCATTTGATTTTCAAATCAATTTCATTTTCAACCAATTCCTTGAATACCCTAAAACATTCATAATATTCTGATTTTTTCTTGAGGAAGAAAACCCAAGTCATTCTAGTGTAGTCATCAATGAGTAGCATGATGTATTGTTCACCATCCAATCCTTTCGTTCTCGTGGGCCCACATAAATCAGTGTGTACAATATCCAATGGTTTTTTCATAGAGTATTCATTTGTATTGAATTCAACTTTTGTTTGTTTTCCATGTTGACAGTGCTTGCACATAGTATTCGTTGACTTTGTAATTTCTGGAATTTCTCTTACAAATTGCTTCTTGTTGATATTAAAAATATCATCAAAGTGTATATGGCACATTCTCCTATGCCAATTACAAATTTCATCTTCTTTTCCTAAACAACATATTTCTTCTTCGATTTCATTCAAGATGTATATGTTGTGTGAAGTCCTTGTCATTGTTTCCACTAGTCTGGATGATCATTCTTTCCTTATTTCACATTCTTTTGAATTGAATATAAGTGTGTGTCCCTGATCACACATTTGGCTCACACTTAGCAAATTATGCTTCATATTTTAAACAAGTAGGACATTTTCTGCCACAACATCTTTGTTTCCAAGACTAATTGTGCATTTTCCTATAATTTTGGCTGAGTTATCATTGCCAAATGTGACATAACCCTTTTTTTCTTTCTTTAATGTTACAAATTTGTTTTTGTCTCCAGTCATATGCTTTGAGCATGCACTGTCAATATACCAATGACTTCTTTTATTTTGGGCTTGTAAGGAAAACCCACATTCCTCAACCTTCAAATCTTCTTGCTTCCTTTTCCAAGTTCTATGTTGTTCCCCTATATGATTGAAAGGAACATGCCTAGTTTCCCTTGAAGAAACTATCAAATCATTTCTGCAATTTCTGGCTATGTGTACAAAATTGTTACATTTGTAGCATTCAATTTCATAACCTAGAACACCAAAATTGTTATAATTTTTGTCAAATGTCTCACGATGCTTTGTGGGATAATTTCCTTCATAATGATTCTTGATATTTTCATAGTTACTTCTATTCCAAGTGTTTGTACCCTTTGCACAGGCTCTACAATTTATGGCTTTATTTCCAAAATTATTGCAAGAATAACACAAGCCAAGAAAAATATTTTGGTACATGGGTGTGGGTGGTATTCTAGTTAGTGTTGTTCTTCTGAAATCATGATCTTCTTCTTGGGTCTTCTTCATTGTTGGTTGTTGATTCCATGTTCCTATGAATGCATGATCTCCTTATTGATTTTTCTTTTTTTTTGGTTTATGTATGTCCTCCTTTAGAGGCTTGTATTCTTCTTTCTTGATGGAACTCTTGATAGTATCTACATAACTTTTCTCTGCTTCATTTCTTGTCATCATAGAGCTTGAACCCTCATTAGTATTATTTTGTTTGTATCCAAGTACAGACTTGTCATAGAATGGCTTTTGATTACAGATGATTTCGCCCAATATTTTTGTGTTATTGCCAAAATTTAGTTGTATGTCCTTCTTTTGTAGTTCCTTTCTTAGTGAGACTATTTCAGCTTCCAGATTCTCTATTATTTTGTTCTTTTCTTCCAGTTGTCTCTTGAGTGTTTCTTCAATCACTTTGGCTTCTTCAAACTAAATCCTAAGATCTATGATAGTCTGTTTGGGTTCCTCATAATTTTTTCTAGGGTTTTGAAAGCCTTCGTTCAATTTACTTAACTCTTCTTTGAGAGACTTGTTTTTCTTCCTTGTTATTCTTAGATCACTCAAGGCACTAATCAATTCTTCCTCAAGATTCACTTCTCCTTATTCTTCATAGTCTCCTTCATTATTTTCATTAGTTTCCTCTTGAGTCTCTAATTCCATGAAGAGTATTCTTCTTGAGTCACTATCACTATCATCATCTTCATCGGATGAGGACCTATCATCTTTTGAATAGAGGATTTTCTTTTTCAAAAATATTCTTTTATTTCTTTTCTTTTCTCTTTTCTGATATTTCTTTTCTTTCCTAGGAACTTCTTCTTGATCACTATTTGAACCCCTTGCATAAGGAAATTTAGAAGCACAATGGCCAACTTTACCACAATTAAAATATTTTAAAGGAAGTTTTCCTTTGTACTTGTCAATTCCTCTTTTAAGCTTTCTCACAAAGTTGGGTTCTTCTTCATTGTCTGAATCATCACTATTTCTAGAGCAAGGTTTTGACCTTGGCTTGTTCTTTCTTGTCTTCTTGGAGGCTTTGAAAGTTGCTTCTCTTCTGGATGGATTTTCCTGTCTTATTCTCATTTCATATGCTATAAGTATTCTATGTAATTCATCCATGCTCAACATAGTCAGATCTTGTCTTTCTTATAGAGTTGAGATTTTAAGGTCAAATCTCATTGGGAGAGATCTCAGTATCTTTTTCACAATAATCGAATTCTCAATATTTTCTCCAAGTCCTCTTATAGTATTCACAATTGTAAGTTTTAAACTTGCGAAGTAAAGAAATGCATATATATTCTTAAGCAATACAGAAATTAATCAATGGCTCATACACAGAATACACAGAGATCTTTACCGGAAACCCTCAACCGGGAAAACCTTTCTTTTTCATTATATCGAATTTCACCATTCGCCATACAATATATACAATGTTTTTAGGTATTCCGTAGATACCAAAACCCTAATCCCTTAATCCAGGATTAATTTACAAATCAGCTAAAAATAGCAAAATCCGCTAAAAATAGCAAAAACCGCCCCAAAAAAAAATTTCGGGGCGCTGCCCCGAACCCCGTTGGCCTCGGGCTACCGCCCAGTGCCAAACGTTGTGTGTAACCAGGGGGGGCATACCTGCCCCCCCCTGGGACCCCCCTAGGAAGCGCCCGGCGCAACGACAGAGCCCTAGGTCAAGGGATCGTCAGATGCAGTTGTCGTATCTGACGCACCCACACACACACACATGAAAAGAATATAACACATACCCAACATTCTCCCACTTGTTGTTTTCTTTGCATCCAGGGGTCCAGGGGATTATATAGTCAACAATCCAGGGCAACAATGCCCATTGTTACT
>ML789876.1:317504-350665 GCA_009831015.1 Picea engelmannii | reverse complement strand
TATCGAATTTCACCATTCGCCATACAATATATACAATGTTTTTAGGTATTCCGTAGATACCAAAACCCTAATCCCTTAATCCGGGATTAATTTACAAATCAGCTAAAAATAGCAAAATCCGTTAAAAATAGCAAAAACCGCCCCAAAAAAAAACTTTTGGGGCGTTGCCCCGAACCCCATCGGCCCCGGGCTACGCCCGGTGCCGAACGCTGCGCGTAACCAGGGGGGGGCATACCTGCCCCCCCCCTGGGACCCCCCTAGGAAGCGCCCGACGCAACGGCAGAGCCCTAGGTCAAGGGATCGTCAGACGCAGTCGTCGTATCTGACGCACCCACACACACACACATGCAAAGAATATAACACATACCCAACAACAATTTCATCAACTCGAAGAAACAAGTAGCAATATCTTCATCTTCCTTCATTCTCAGATGTTAAAATTGTCCTATGTAAGTATGAAGCTTGGCCCCTTTGACTTTAGCATCTCCTTCATAAACATTCTTGAGCTTGTCCCAACTTTTCTTTACAGAATCACAATGCATAACCTTAACTTTTTATTTACAACCTTTGAATTGTATTCATTGAGATTTTTCCCAACATTATTTGTTGGGGGAGAAGCTGGTGCAATGCATCCATTTACTACAGCTTCCCAAACATCAAATCCCTGTGCCTACAAAAATTCTCTCATTCTTATGCTCCAAAAAGAATAATTTTTCCCATCAAACAATGGTGTTCCATTTTTGGTAAATTCTCCTTGCTTATCCATGATTTTCCTTCTAGTGGTTAGATTATTCCTGAAGGAACTCACTCTGATACCAATTGTTAGAGTATTCAAGAATACTGAGAGGGGGGGGGGGTTGAATCCGTATAGAGTTATTTCAACAATTTTAACCTTCAATAACTACACAAACACTAGCCATTAATCAAGTCATTCATCATCACATAAACTCATACACATTGTACAAATATTTTTGTGTGGAAACCCAACTAGGAGAAAACCACAAAAATTTTCTTAAGTAGTTTCAAGATTTTACAAGAACCAACTTGAAGGAAGCACCCACTCACTTAGTTTTCGAGAACCTACTGGAAGGAGTTACCAATCCCCTTATAATATTTTAAATGGTGATACATGATCAAATCAACCTTCAAATACAATCCCAAAATCACTTCTTAAATCTGCATACAAAACTACTTAGAACTGTACCTCAAATATGCAAACTTGTAAGATTCAACACGAGCTCAATTTTCCATTTTTGATTATGAAACTTGGACCTCATATATTATGATTTATTCTCCTTCTAATGAAACAAGTGTAATTCAATTTGGACCTACCAAGATTTAGATTAGTTTATGGATTAGTCACAAACCCTAACTTCCAAAACGTATAACTCCATACCTATAATGAATCATGATCTGAAAGTTGTACTGAATATTCTTTGATATCTTCCCTATATTTCCATAATTTTTTCTCCTTGAATCATCCCCCAAAAAATGTTATAGAGAAAATGGAAAGATGAATCATTTTGAAGAACAAAACCCTAGTTTAAAGAACCTCAACTTCCATTGAGTATAACTCCAAACTTGTAATGAGTCAAGACCTGAAATTCATACCCAAGATTCTTCACTATCTCTTATAAAACACCTACAAGTTTCAATGTTTGAATCATTCTAAAAAAATGTTATATCGAAAATTCCAAAATGACATTCAAAGAAAACCCTAGAACAAATCATCACAAGACTTCATCACATAAATGAGGTGTATAGTTGATGAGTTGGCACATACATGAGGTGTATAGTTGATGATATTGGTACATCTTGATGAGTCAAGGTTGATGCATGGTTGATGCATGGTACATGTTGGTTCAGGTTATTGGTACAGGTTGTTTGGTGCAGGTTGATTGATACAGGTTGACAACGACAAGTTGAAAGTGGCAGTGGTTGATTCAACGACAATCACAGGTTGTCTATATTTGACATTTATATTTTAGGGCAGTTGGACGGGGCAAGAACAGGTGGTTGTAGCCAACTTCCGGTTGTAGCCGAAGAACTTAGGGGGTTTTATCCTCCTTCTGGTTGTAGCCAGAGAATTGGAGAGTTGGAGCTTCCCTCAGGTTGTAGCCTGAGAAACTAGGGGGTTGGAGCCTCCTTCCAGTTGCAGCTGGAAAACAAAGGAATTTGGTGCTTCCAATGAATGTAATTCTTCAAGACATATAAGAAAAAAAATTATGTGGTTTTCTCCCGCTTTGGGTTTCCACGTAAAAACATTGGTGTACTATGTATGTGTATGATTGCTCATTGTTCATTGTTTATTTACCCTGCAATTATTGGATGATAATGCTACACTGATATAACACTTGCATTATATGGTTAAAAATGATTAAATTGCTATATTATTGATTCACCCCCACTCTCAGTAATCCAACACACACCTCTTCCTTAAGGATGGTCGACTTTAGGGGATTATTTAATTTACTTTAGGGGCTTCTTCACTTGGATTTAAGGGATTATTCTCTTGGATTTAGGGGCTTCTTATCTTAGTTTTATGGGCTTCTTCACTTGACTTTAGGGGCTTATTCACTTTGTTTTAGGGCTTCTTCAAGGCTCTTTCAAGGCTCCATTTGTGTACAACTCAGAGTGGGCATGTGGAAACAACCACATGTTATATCATCTTGTGAGTGCCATATTTAAAAGCTATGCCATAAGGGGACCACTTTGGAGTTATATACACTTATGCCAAGGCTCCTTCAAGACTCTTCAAGGCTTCTTCAAGTGGACACATCATCATCACTTTTAAGGGCTTCTTCTAATGTTTACATCAATGATAACCAATTTTCCAATAATATTATGGGTCTGTTGCCCCATGTTTAATTTGTTTTCATTGTGGATTTTTATTTTGTATTTAGTAGGTGAGGGTATTTTACAATTGGTATTTGAGCAAAATTTTGTTTTTTTCTGGTAAAGGGGACGTTACGCATGTACTAAATGTTTTAGATAATAATGTTGTATCTCATAAATATGTCTTTTTCACATTTGGTACAATAAAATCCATTGAAACCTCTTCCCAATGTTGACTTGGTATATCCAATGGTTGTAGGAGACCAAGGGTGTTGATTGTCTCTCCTTTATTCTATTGGAAAACCTCACATTCAACCACAAAATTTTGAACATCAGTTTTAAGACTTTCCTAGAAAAAATATTTCCTGATCCAATGATAAGTTTTCAAGAACCTAAAATGTCTTCTTATAGTAAAAGTGTGCAGTTCCAGAAGGACATTCTATTTGAGTCGGGGATTCTTACATAAATATAAGCGATCTTGATACCACAATAAATCGTTCTTCCACACAAATTTATATAATATACTTGGGTCCTCTTGTAGTTGTTGAATTATCTTGCATACATTTTGATATTGCTTCCATTATATCCTTGCTTCTTCCACCCAGTCAAATTGTGGAATGGATATAACACACAGTAACCCCTCTACATCTTCTATTTTTCTTGAAAGTGCATTTTCCACCAAATTTTGTTTTCCTTTTTTTGTAGATAATTTCAAGGTCTAACTTAGCATATTTGTAACCCAATTTTTTTATTATTTTGAATATAATCCTTGTTCCATTGAAACCTCTTCCCAATGTTGACTTGGTATAGCCAATGGTTGTAGGAGACCAAGGGTGTTGATTGTCTCTCTCTTATTCTATTGGCAAACCTCACATTCAACCACAAAATTTTGAACATCAGTTTTAAGACCTTCCTAGAAAAATCCTTCCTGATCCAATGATAAGTTTTCAAGAACCTAAAATGTCCTCTTATAGTATAAGTGTTCAGTTCTAGAAGGACATTCTATTTGAGTTGGGGATTCTTACATAAATATAAGTGATCTTGATACCACAATAAATTGTTCTTCCACACAAATTTATATAATGTACTTGGGTCCTCTTGTAGTTGTTGAATTATCTTGCATACCTTTTGATATTGCTTCCATTCTATCCTTACTTCTTCCATCCAGTCAGATTGTGGAATGGATATAGCACACAATAACCCCTATACATCTTCTATTTTCCTTGAAAGCACATTTTCCACCAAATTTTGTTTTCCTTTTTTTTGTAGATAATTTCAAGGTCTAACTAGGCATATTTGTAACTCGATTTTTTTTTTCTTTTGAAGATAATATTTATTCCATTGAAACCTCTTCCAAATGTTGACTTGGTATAGACAATGGTTGTAGTAGACCAGGGGTGTTGATTGTCTCTCCCTTATTCTATTGGCAAACCTCACATCCAACCACAAAATTTTGAACATCAGTTTTAAGACCTTCCTAGAAAAAATATTTCCCGATCCAATGATAAGTTTTCAAGAACCTAAAATGTCCTCTTATAGTAGAAGTGTGCAGTTCCAGAAAGACATTATATTTGAGTTGGGGATTCTTACATAAATATAAGCGATCTTGATACCACAATAAATCATTCTTCCACACAAATTTATATAATGTGCTTGGGTCCTCTTATAGTTGTTGAATTATCTTGCATACCTTTTAATATTGCTTCCATTCTATCCTTGCTTCTTCCTCCCAGTCAGATTGTGGAATGGATATAGCACACAATAACCCCTCTACATCTTCTATTTTCCTTGAAAGTGCATTTTCCACCAAATTTTGTTATCCTTTTTTTGTAGATAATTTCAAGGTCTAACTTAGCATATTTGTAACCCAGTTTTTTTTTTTCTTTTGAAGATAATCTTTGTTCCAAGAAGTACTTCAAACTGCCATGATATATTTTCACCTTGAAGTGTCTTCCTATTAGGTAAGGGATCCATTTATTAACTGCATGTAATATGGCCAACATTTCATTTTCATAAATGGGTTTGAGTAGGTTATTTCCTTTAATTTGTCTACTGTTAAGGCAAGGGGGTCTTCCTTCTTGCATTAAAACCACACCAATTCCATGTCTTGAGGCATCACATTCCACAATAAATGTTTTTTGTGAATTCAAGTGTGGTCGGTATATGAGTCATACACATAGACGCCTTAATCTTTTCAAAATCTTTGGTTGCTTCTTGATTCCAGGAAAATTCCTCCTTTTTTAATAACAATGTTAGAGGTGCTGCTATTTGATTATAATTCTTGACAAAATTGTTCTAATATCCTATCAATCCTAAGAATCCTCTGATATTCTTCAATGTTTTCGGAATTGGTCATTCATTCATAGCTTTAATATTGTTAGGGTCCACTTTGACACCTCCATGAGATACAATATAACCCATATATTCCACTTCTTGAACCCCAAAGGAACACTCGGAAGACGTTTCATATAGTTGTTTCTTTTCCAATAGTTTTAACACCATGTCAACATGGTGTACATGCTCTTCCCACGTTTTTTTTTTTAATTCATATTAGTATATCATCAAAAAATACCCACACAAATTTTTTGAGTAAGGGTTTGAAAATAGAATTCATCAATATTTGAAATGTTGAAGGTGAATTAGTAAGGCCAAATGGCATCACCAAAAACTCATAATAAACTTCATGTGTTATAAAGGTTGTTTTGGGAATGTCTTCTTGCCTCATTCTTATTTGAGGATATCCTGAGTGAAGATCCAACTTAGTAAAACAAATTGCACCTTGCAATTCATCTAATAATTCATCAATGGAAGGAATATGAAACTCATCTTTAATTGTCATTTTTTTGAGTTGTCTATAATATGAAAACATACACCATGAACCATCATTTTGTGTAACCATCACCACTAGTGAAGAGAATAAACTTTGGCTAGGTTAAACGATGTTGACCTCTAACATTTCTTGGATCATATTCTCAATCTCACTTTGTTGTGCATATGGGCACATGTAAGGCCTAATGTTAGGTGGTACACTTCTTGGCTGCAAATGAATAACATGGTTATGATCTTGTACAGGTGGAATATCCTTAGGAATCTCTTAAAATACCTTGGAATGATTGTTGATAACTTTTTGGAGATCCATTGGAACATAAGTTCTAGATGTCTGAACATCTAGTGAGCACAATTGTGAAAGTACACCATGGTGTCCCTTTTTGAGTGATTTTTTCATGTTGTTAGAGTGGATCACTTCAAAGGGATTCCCTTGGATATATTTGAGTTCCATTTCCCTTCCTTTTAAGGCGAATCTCATGAAAAGTTCTTGAAAATTAAGAGTCAATGTTCCCAATGATTGTAACCATTGGACTCTTAATATGACATAAACACCACCCATTTGGATTGTGATCATGGTACTATCCAATAAATACTCCCCCATATTGAGATTAATACTATGACACTCTCCTGAACAATTTATGGTACCTCCATTTGCAATCATTACTTGAAACTCTGGTGCTAGAAATACAATGCAATTGATAAGTTTCACTAATTTGAAACTAATGAAGTTATGGGTAACTACTAGAATCAATCAACATTGCTACCTTTTTATTTTTTATATATCCTTATATCTTGAGGGTTTTTAGAGTATTGATGCGGCCAATGCATCACAATATATGGTTGGAGTAATCTCTTCTAGTTTTATATCGTGCGATAGTTCCAATTCTTGATCTTCTTCTTATTCACAATATATGTCGAATAATTTATTCTCACCACATTTATGCCCCTTACTGTACTTGCTATCACAATTGAAACATAGTCCATTTTTTCGTCTTTCATCCATTTGTTGAGGTGTCAACCTTGTAGGTTTAGTGAGGTTAGGAGAGGGAGCATGGTGCTCTCTATAGTTGTTATAGATCACTCTTTTAGTAGCCATGTTTTTACTTTACACTTTCCTTTCCATAATGAAATCATGCTCTAGGGATTTAGGTTCTAAGAGATGAACTTCATGTTGAATGTTCTTATTTAAAGTGCATATAAAGAGATCTAACAAATTATCCTCTGGAATGTTCTTTATCCCAAGACTTAGTTTATGGAATTTTTGAATGTGCTCTGTAACTGCACCTCTTTGCCAAAGATTTATCAATTGATTAAAGAATGTATTTCTCTTAATATCCCCATAATGTTCTATCAATTCATCTGTAAAAATGGACCAAGAGATAATGGAATCCTTTTTTCTTTCACAAAGCCATTAATACCAAACAAATTGATCATTTTCTAAATACAAGGATGTGAGAGTTACCTTTTGTAAGGTTGGCACTTGGTGTAGATCAAATAATTGTTCCATATGGAATATCCATGTTATAGGATATTTACCATCAATCTTCCTCATATCGATCTTGGGAATTAAGTAGTTCCATGGTGTCGAGTGGAACCCTCGATGATGAGTATTTGGAGGTGATGAATAATCATGATTTTGGGGCTCAATATTTATTTCCTCCACATTTACATGATTTTCTTGTGTCCCAATATCTCCTAGAGAGAATCTCTCATCTACGAAATGTAACAAGATGTTTGATATGAGAATTTTCAATTCTTCCTTCCTCATTTCTATTTGTACCATATTTTCATCCATATTATTTTCCATTTGTGCCCTATTTTCATCCATATTTCGTTCCATTTTTGTTTGTGCATTTATGAAATCCTAATTTTTTGTTGACCTATAATTCAAATCATTAATTTGATACTCCAAAGTGGATAGTTGGTTTTGTATCTCTTCATTTTCATCATGAGTCCTGGTTTATATTTCTGGAGGTTTATCAGGAGAAGTAATTTTTGGAGCACCCTTTGAAGCCATGTGGAACAACAATAATAATACTCCTCTTTTTTCTCTTTATCAATAATTTTGAATCCCCAAAATCATATTTTTCAATCAAAAGTAAACCCAATTGTAAGTTGTGTACCTTTAAAACCCTAATTTTGAGATTGTCTTGCTAGTCGGCCTTTGTCTTGATGTATCTTTGAATTTTCGTCCTTTATGAGTCTAAAATTTTGTTCTATATTACTCTAATGTTTATTCTATGCAATGCCACAAGTCTAAAAACATTTGATGCACCAAGTCAGTAACTTTACCAAAACTTGCTAAATTTTTTCCCTTTCTAGAGAACGAACTTGTATGGAATGCCACATGTTCAATATTTCAAATCCATTTATGAAATTTTTACCTATAATACTATGGTTTTTACTATTTACAAATAAATTGGTGGAAGTCAATTTGGACTTCCAAACTTTAGATATGGTACTTCTATCAACAACAGATGTTTGAGACTAGTTTTGGGACTAGTCAAATAACCCTAATTTACAAATCTTTTATATTGGGAAATAAAATGATTAAAAACTTAAATTTTTTACCACAAATACTTCACAATGTCTCCTAAGTATTCTAAAAATTTCATAGTCTGAAACCTTTCCGAAAAACAATTATGGTGAAAATTCCAAGATGACTTGTCTGAAAATGATTTCGAGATGAGTCACAAACCCTAACTTCCATAGGATATATATTATAAAGTATAGCGAACCAATTCCTAACATTTTTACCCACCATACTTCACTATTTCTTCTTAAATGCATGAAAATTTCACAGTATGTAACCTTGCTAAAAATGATTTAAAGTGGAAATTCCAAGATGACTCGTTTGAAATGGATTTTAGGACTAGTCGCAAACCCTAACTTTCATAGGATATATCTCATAAATTATAATGAAACAATTGTTGGATTACTGAGAGGTGGGGTGAATCAATAATAGCATAATTATATTCATTTTTCTCCAAATAATCCAAGTGTTATATCAATGTAGAATTATTATCCAATAATGAGCAATAAGAAATGAACAATCACACACATAAAAAGTACACCAGTGTTTTACGTGGAAACCCAAATCAGGAGAAAACCACTGAATGTTTTATCTTATATGTCTTGAAGAATTACATTCATTGGAAGCACCAACTTCCTTTGTTTTTCAGCTGCAACTGGAAGGAGGCTCCAACCCCCTAGTTTATCAGGATACAAAGTGAGTGAAGCTCCAACTCCCCAATTCTCTGGCTACAACCAGAAGGAGGATACAACCCCCTATGTTCTCCGGCTACAACCAGAAGGTGGCTAAAACCACCTTTCCTTGCCCCACCCAACCGCCCTGAAGTAGAAGTAGAATGATGGAACCACTGTCACACTATCACTATGAGATATACCGCTATAAAAATGTATCAATAAACCTGAACCATGCATCAACCATGCATCAACATGTATCTCAACCTGTAATCAACCTGTACCATAAACAAGTGCATCAACCATGCACCAACCTGTACCAAACAATTTGTAATCAATCTATACCATAAACAAGTGCAACCAACCATGTATCAAGTATGTACCAATCATGTGTCAAGTACTCATCAACTATGACTCATCAATATGTACCAACATCATCAACTATACACCTCATGTATGTGTCAACTCATCAACTACTTGTCTCAACCATGTGTTAGCGTCAGAAGTCACTCCTGGATTGCAGCAGGAGCAGAGCCCGACGCCCATCAGCTTATGTCACGATTTGTGTATGGAAGAGGTGATCGAATGGAAGTCAACTCGGACGATATTGTTTCAACTCCGAAACTAGGCCAGGCATGCATGGGCAAGTGAGGTCTTAGACATACTCCAGATAATGAGTTGTAGTAAGGGTGAGTAGGGGGAAGACTTGTATCAGAGAGATGCAAAGGCCTGTCGTCAACTTCAGGTTTCTAGCAGACTGTAGGAGAATGCATTTAAACACGAGATCATCTTACATTCAAACACAAAAAACTAGAGAATACAATAGTGCCACAATAAATCCTTTATCATAACACAACTGCAATAATTCATGTGGATCAGTTGATCATGAACTCCCTCAGTATGAGATGAAAAATAGATGGAATAAGGAAATTGTCTTTCATTAAACAAGAAATCTTACATACAGATGCATAACCAGAGAACTAGAGTGTCTGTTAAAACATTACAATCGGGAGCTTCGCTCTACCATCGATCCTTCGAAAAATATCAAAACTAAGTATATATACTCCTAAACATCTACCCAACAGAGGCCTACTGGACTTTCGGGACGAGGAGTCTCTTCCATCAAATCTGGCCTGCACTCCCCTGTCATACGCCACCTTAACTCTACATGGATCGCGCCAGGGGGGTAGCTGAGCCTTTAAATGCTGAATTAGCGTGTGCAGACTTCCCTGGCAAGTCGAGGACTTGGCATGGCCTCCATGAAAAGAACCAGTACAAAGGACCTTCTTGGGTATACTTTCAGCCGGAACATCCATACTTTTCAATTAATGAGTGAGGCGAGGTTTCAACCACCCTCTCTCTTCTTCATTCATTCCCAGCAGGTACCGGGATTTAGATCACGTCCAATCGGGGTCTGGAGAACACAATGCCCCCTTTCTGAAACTCAATTCGGCGCCTTTGGCCTCCCTTTTGTGACCAAGCGCCAAACCATGGGCCTAATCCTGGGTGCTTTCGGCGTTTCGTGATTCGAGGTTTCGAGAGGTGAAATGACGAGGTGCGCTTACCCCTCAAACTCCCGAATGCCGACGTGACACATATGTGCGTCGTGTGTCCTTTAGATGAACGGCCCAAATAGTATTCGTTATTATAAAGAGGGCTCCCCCCGTTTACAGGCTCGCTTGATGTGACCTGGTGCTAGGACCGTGGGCTCGGCTCCAAAGGTGCTTTCGGCGTTTCAACGATTTCAGCTGTAAAGAATGGGAGGCTCCTTGTCTCCCGAAACACCGATCCCCGATACGCCGACTAACTGCCACTCGTCTCAACTGGATCGGACGACCCAGACTTGGCTTGAACTATTGGCGCTATCCTCCATGCTAAATCCCGGGCAACTTGGCAGCCCCGAAATCCTGATGCACGTCGATCAGTTTTGTAGGTGGATCTTGACTGCTGACATCGAAACTTCGCCCGCTCGCTTGACTTGTGATCGGAAAAGATATTCTCCCACGTTGCGCTGGGGTGCTTTCCGTGTAACCTACAGACCTGGGTATTTTTGAGCCCAAGACAAATAATGTCACTAACATTAGGCTCCATGGGGGATAGAGTCATCCCTGTGATGCTCTAAGAACTCATTCTACAGTTTCAGTGCCTTGCTGTTGGGCTATGGAGTCATTTATTAAGCCAAAAACAGAAAACAAAAAACCAATATTTACAAAACAAAAGAAGCCGCCTGCGGCTTACAAAAAACATTTTTTTAAGAAATGCCCATTTACTGGGCCATCAAAAAATTCTCTGCCCTCCAAATCCTGCAACCTGTAAGTGTTGTTTGAAAATACCTCAGAGATCTTGAAAGGCCCAAACCAGAGGGCATCGAACTTACTGTGTTTGCCCCTATCCTGCCTGGGTGCATCCCATTTGAGCACCAGATCACCCAGCTCAAAATCTTTCTTTCTGCTCTTCCTGTCAAAGATTTGCTTGATCTTCTGCTGATGATGGTAGGCCCTGTCCATGACCTGTTCCCTGATCTGTTGAACTTCCACCATCTGATGAATCCTTATGACCATATGGTCAGGTTCTCCTTCAAGGTCCTGGAGGAATTTCGCCACGGATAAAGCGAGCTGAGTGGGGAAAACAACTTTTGTTCCATAAACAAGTTGGAAAGGTGAGATTCCCAGAGACTTCTTTGTTGTCACCCAGTCGGCCCATAGGGCAAATTTGAGCTTTGAATCCCAGGCCCTTTTATTGTCTTCCAATAATTTTTTAATGAGATTGATTAGACTTTTATTGGAAGACTCTGTCATTCTGTTTCCTTGAGGATAATAGGGAGTAGAGTGGATCAGAGAAATCTCAAACTGTTCACAGAACTTGACCAAAGGCTCAGACCTAAAAGGGGCAGCATTGTCGGTGACAATTTTTTAATGAGCTTGATTAGACTTTTATTGGAAGACTCTGCCAGTCCGTTTCCTTGAGGATAATAGGGAGTAGAGTGGATCAGAGAAATCTCAAACTGTTCACAGAACTTGACCAAAGGCTCAGACCTAAAAGGGGCAGCATTGTCGGTGACAATTTTGCTGAGACAGCCGAATCTGGCTATGATATCTTCTAGGAAACTGATAATCACTTTGTGAGAAGTGCTCCTGGTAGGGGTAGCTTCTATCCACTTGGTGAAATAGTCTGTCACAGTCAGGATCCATCTGTGTTGACCGCCTGAGGGAGGATGAATTTCTCCGATGAAGTCCAACCCCCACTACTGAAAAGGTGTTGAAGATACTATAGGCTTTAATGGCAGTGATTTGAGCTGCTGCTTTCCTGAGAACTTTTGGCATTTGATGCAAGCTCTGATTTCTCTGCAGACATCAGCGAATAAAGTAGGCCAGTAATATCCATCCCTGAGGATCTTATGGGCTGTGGTCTTCCAGAAATGATGCCCCCCACAAAGGCCGTTATGGAAATCAAACATAACCTTCTGGGCTTCTTGCGAGTCCAGGCATCTTAAAAATACCCCTAGAGGGTCCTTCCAGTACAGGGCTTGGTCAATGAGGTAGTATTTGACCGCCTTGAGCTTTAAATCTCTCGCCTTTCTTTTTCCCATTCCATCAGGAGGCTTCAATTCTTGCAGAAAGTACAAGATATCCTTGTACCAGGTGCATGTTGTTAGTGATAAGGCACCCTGAGAATTCTTATTGGACGACTCAGCTTGCGGATTTTCTGAACAGGCATTGATGTAGCTAATCCCCAAGGCTTTGCAATTGGATTCAGCCAACAACTTGGCTAAACCTTGCCCCTTTATCAACTTGGTGGGCTTAATCTCTAGATCAAACTCTAGGATTTTGGCAATCCACCTACCTCTTCTCCCATCTATGTCGGGTTGTGCTAGGATGTCCTTCACAGAGGCTGAAGGAACGTATGCGGTCACTTTTGAGTGCAGGACATAGACTCTGAAATATTTGAGGGCTTTCACTAAAGCATAAGCCTGTTTTTCCATGATTTCATACCTGATTTCTGCATCTCTTAATGCCTTGCTGAAGAAGGCAATGGGTTGTTCTCGCCCTTCCTCATTTTTCTGCAACAGGACCGCTGCTATTGTATCCAAAGAAGCAAAAGAGAAAATTATGAATTCTTTGGAATAGTCAGGACTGATCAGCACAGGTGCCTCAGTCAATGCCCTTTTTATTTGGATAAAAGATTCTCTGGGTTCAGCGGTCCATCTCACTTCGTTTCCTTTCCTGAGCATGGTCGTGATATGTTTCACCAACTCAACAAAATTTGAGACGAATCTCCTTAAGAAATTAATCTTCCCCAAAAAGGCCTGAACTTCCTTCTTGGATCTAGGAAGTGACAGGGTTTGGATTGCCTCTACCTTGCTAGGATCAATCCTCACTCCCTCTGCTGATATTATATGGCCTAATAACTTTCCCTCCTTCATAGCAAACAAAGATTTCTTGGGATTTATGGATAGGACAAACCTCTGACACTTCAGGAAAACCTTTCTCAAGTAGCAGTGGTGCTCCTTGTCTGACCTGGAGAAGACTGTGATGTCATCTAGATAGATTACCACAAACTGGTCCTTCTCCCCGATGAAGGCTATGTCCATGGCTCGCTGAAATGTTGCTCCTCCATTCATCAATCCAAAAGGCATTTTGGCATACATGAATGTTCCCCAAGGAGTGGTGAAGGCTGTTTTTTCTCTGTCCTCAGGCATGACTGATATCTGATTATAACCAGAAAATCCGTCAATCATGGATATCCTAGATGCACCCGTTACCCTTTGCAATATGTGTTCCATGTTGGGCAGGGGATAATTGTCTTTCCTTGAGCTTCTGTTCAGGTTCCTGAAATCAACACAGAGTCTGATTTCTCCACTTTTCTTCCTTACTGGGACCAAATTGGCCACCCATTTGGAATATCTCAAGGGGACAATGATTTGGGCATTTAACAATTTCTTCACTTCTTTCTCCATGACAAGTAGCAACGTGGGATTTATCTGTCTCAGCTTCTGCCTGAACGGTTTAGCCTCTTCTTTCAGTGGGATCTTGTGTTCAATGATAGATGTGTCATAAGTCTTGAGGTCTTCGTATGTCCATGCAAACACATCAACAAACTCTTTCAACACCTTAGTATATTCGTCCCTCTATTCTCTGGTCAAACTGCTTGATAATTTGACAAACCTAGGCTCTTCCTATGTGCCAATGTTGCATTCAGTTGTATCAACATCTTCATTTGAAACCTTACCCTTCACGGCCACATCATTCCCATCGAACAATCTTTCTAAAGGGATTAGTCCCCTCAGAATGTGATTGCTGGGTAGCTGAATAATCTGGTGATTAGTAATTTTATTTAAAAACACCTCAGGGTGAGGGTCACCTTCCAGGTCGGGATCCTGATCAATGTGAAACGCAGAAAATTCATCAACAGATTGGAGAATTTTTTTGATTTCCAAGTCATCTTCAAATACCTTCCAATGCCTGACGTTATCCGGTACAGAGGGCCTATATCTTATTTCAACATCATATTTGACCATAGGCGGCAGAGGAACTTTGAGCAAACTAGCTGAGACAACTAAAGAATCGGTTGAAGTGTTCTCCCCCCTCGGAATGAAAGAAATGTTAAAGGCCAAGAAGAAATTGTCGATCAGGTCCCATACCTCATTTCTGTAATTCCTGAGCCGAGGATTATTAGCACGATAAGCATTTCTGACTTGCTGGATAATCAACTCATCATCTCCAAATATTGTTATTTCTTTAATTCCCATTTCCTTTGCGGCCCTCATACCCAGTACAAGAGCTTCATATTCTGCCACATTGTTGGTGGTTTCGAATTCCATCTTGTATGAAAGGGATATGGCCTCTTGAAAAGGTGATATGAAAACCACCCCAGCGCCAATGCCTTCGCTAGAAGAAGCTCCATCGAAAAACATCTTCCACACGGAGGGGGTTGGAGGGGGAATCGGATAATCAAGACTGGGCTGCTTTCTGACTTGGAAAGGTTCTTCAGGAGCATCAGTGAGCTGCAATAAACTAGACCCCAAATCGGCGTCAAGTGCAAATATGTGGTGATTGGTGGGATTTGCTTCGTCACTAACAATGTAGGCCAACTGAGCTTCTCTATATAACCTCCTTTGTTCCCCTTCGAAGAATAGAATGGTGGCGTACATGAGATCCATCTGTAATGTTCCCCCAAAGTTTTTTAATCCACGATCTAGACAACAACATGCCAAATTTGGGGGGAACGTCAACTACCACAATATCCATGACCACACTCTTCATGGACAACTGAAACAAAAAGACCACCAGGTCTTTGATGACTCCTAGACACTGCACTCTTCTTGAATCAAAAGAGTACAAATCATGATAAGTTTTTGTCACCTCCAGTCCTAATTCTTCCATTACTATTTTAGGCATAAGGTTATGGGAAGCCCCTGAATCCATGAGGCAATTATGCAACACTTTATCATGTATATTCAGGGATGTGTAGAAGGGGGGGGGATGAATCATCTCTATCTTCTACCATGGGCCCTAGGACAACTGTTGGCCTTTCATCTTGAAGGTTCACTGAGTCAGAGGGAGGCTGGGGGGACTCATATTGTAGCAACTTGGAGAGGGACCTTTTGAAATCTTCGTTTTTAACGAGTTCAGATAGGGGCACAGGAATTCTAATCTTATGAATCTAATGCTCAAAGTTGAAGGAGGGGATAAGCTTGGGAGCTTCCCTTACCTTAGTGATAGGCTCCTTGGTTGGTGGCGAAGCACTCTGAGTTTTCTTTTCTTTAGTAGTGGCTGCTGTGGATTTAGTAGGCCTATCTTCTATGAGGGGCTGGTCTTGGCTGTCAAAGTCTCCTTCTTTCT
Source organism: Picea engelmannii (assembly GCA_009831015.1). Taxonomy (NCBI): domain Eukaryota; kingdom Viridiplantae; phylum Streptophyta; class Pinopsida; order Pinales; family Pinaceae; genus Picea; species Picea engelmannii. The sequence goes on along the minus strand of ML789876.1, from coordinate 334,955 downwards.
TTCTTGACCTGAGATTGTATCTGTTAGAGGTGTGACCGGCCCTTTCTCCCTTGCCTAACTCATGGATTTGGATGTTCATCAGGGATTTTTCATATGCAGACTGAGTCAAATGGGGAAAAGGAGGAGCTTCTTCAACACAATGAATTTCGGGGTCAAACTCGTCTATCTCCTCCCCTCCCTCATGAGTAACCAGGTTATTTTGGATAGGGGCTTGAATCCTTTGATCTTCTCTGTCTTTTTCCCTTTGTCCCCTTGGGAAGGCCCATGGCCCATTGTTATCAGGTCTCCTGAAACCTCTACCATCAACATTCTGGGGATTTCTGTACATGGGCTTCCCTTCTAACTCCCACCTTTCCATTCTAGCAGAAAGTGAATTTAGCATTCTAACTGTCTCATCTGTATGAAGGTGCAGGGGAGAGGAGCTGGATGAGGAAGCTTCAGGCCTCTGCCTGGATATGTTTCTACCAGCAGTGTTTCTGAGTCGGTCAACAGCCAATATATTAGATTCTACCTCCACGGCTGCATCTTGCATATGGGCCAGAGTAGTGGCTCTTCTTTCCCTCAACAGGAGGCAGAAATCGGGATCAAAGGCGCTAGCATAAGTGATCTTTGCAGAAGCTTCGGAGGGTTTTATCTCAACAGGGATTTTGTGGTACATTTTATTAAATCTCTTGGAGAAGTCGGAGACAGACTCTCCTTCCTTTCTCTTCAAAGACCCAAACTCTGTCATGTAATACATGAATTCTTTTTTATCTCCCCACTGTCTCAAAAAGGCATTATCTAAAGCTTCGATCCCATCAACAGATCCAGGAGGTAGGGCCTTAAACCATTTTCTAGCCTCGCCTTGGAGACTATGGACAAAAATCCTCATCCATACGTCTGCATGCATGATGACATTATCATCAGTGAAACGGTAAAAGGCTTCTAGGTGCTCTTCTGCAGTTATGTCCCCCTCACTTGTAAACTTGGGCAGCTGCTTGAGGTAACCATCTGCTGGGAGGGCGTTGAGAGGCTGCGGTAGCACGAGGGGAGCATACCTAGCGGCTATAATGGCCTCCATTCTGGTCATAGGGGGATTTTCTCCTGCCATAGGGATATCGTGTGGAGGAGAACTCAGAGGAGCATGAGCTTGAAAAGGGGATATTGGGGATGAGCTTCTAAGGGGAGTGGGAAACAATAGGGGATTTAGGGAGAAGGCTAGCGAGCTTAAGTCGGTTGATGTTTCCCTTCACGCAGAAGAAACAAAAGTAACAAGAGGAGGAGCAGTAAAGCTAGGAGTGGGGAAATCTTTTGTGGTCCTGGGTCTACGCCAGGGTACATTTTCAGGGGAGAGGGGAGTGACAAGAATTTCTCCCTCCAATCCCAGACCAGGGGGGGAAACCTCAACAGGAACACTCCCGAAATTCAGGAAACGAGAAACTTCAGAAAGCGGTCTGCTAGGAAACTGAGGAGGAGAAAATGGAGTTCTTACAGAAGGAGATGGCGGATTACCTGGTTCGGTGGCGACATCTTGTCCCTTAGAGACCTTTCCTTTTCCGAGAACCACCTCCCGATCAGTTTCAGGTGTAGCTAGAGGCAGCTGTGGATGGGACTGCGTGTGCCTACCTCTGAAAGCCACAATTGACACGGCAGGTTCGCCACAGTGGAGTCGTCACAATGGAGTCTCCAGGTGCACAGTAGCAATCTTCAAAGGATCTGATACCCGATGCACCTTCAGAATCAGAGGTTCAATGTCGTTCAATCTGGGGGGAAATTTTCAACTTTGTCCCTGACAACGACGCCAGAAATGTTAGCATCAAAAGTCACTCCTGGATTGCAGCAGGAGCAGAGCCTGACGCCCATTAGCTTATGTCACTATTTGTGTATGGAAGAGGTGATCGAATGGAAGTCAACTCGGACGATATTGTTTCAACTCCGAAACTAGGCCAGGCATGCATGGGCAAGTGAGGTCTTAGACATACTCCAGACAGTGAGTTGTAGTAAGGGTGAGTAGGGGGAAGACTTGTATCAGAGAGATGCAAAGGTCTGTCATCAACTTCAGGTTTCTAGAAGACTATAGGAGAATGCATTTAAACGTGAGATCGTCTTACATTCAAACGCAGAAAACCAGAGAATACAATAGTGCCACAATAAATCCTTTATCATAACACAACTGCAATAATTCATGTGGATCAGTCGATCATGAACTCCCTCAGTATGAGATGAAAACTAGATGGAATAAGGAAACTGTCTTTCATTAAACAAGAAATCTTACATACAAATGCATAACCAGAGAACTAGAGTGTCTGTTAAAACATTACAATCGGGAGCTTCGCTCTACCATCGATCCTTCGAAAAATATCAAAACTAAGTATATATACTCCCAAACATCTACCCAACAGAGGCCTACTGGAATTTCGGGATGAGGAGTCTCTTCCATCAAATCTGGCCTGCACTCCCCTGTCATACGCCACCTTAACTCTGCATGGCTCGCGTCAGGGGGGTAGTTGAGCCTTTAAATGCTGAATTAGTGTGTGCAGACTTCCCTGGCAATTCGAGGACTCGGCATGGCCTCCATGAAAAGAACCAGTACAGAGGACCTTCTCGGGTAGACTTTCATCCGGAACATCCATACTTTGCAATTAATGAGTGAGGCGAGGTTTCAACCACCCTCTCTCTTCTTCATTCATTCCCAGTAGGTACCGGGATTTAGATCACGTCGAATCGGGGTTTGGAGAACACAATGCCCCCTTTCTGAAACTCAGTTCGACGCCTTTGGCCTCCCTTTTGTGACCAGGCGCCAAACCATGGGCCTAATCCTGGGCGCTTTCGACGTTTCGGGATTCGAGGTTTCGAGAGGTGAAATGACGAGGTGTGCTTACCCCTCAAACTCCCGAATGCCGACGTGACACAGATGTGCGCCACGTTTCCTTTAGATGAATGGCCCATATATTATTTGTTATTATAAATGGGGCTCCCCCCGTTTACAGGCTCGCTTGATGTGACCTGGTGCTAAGACCGTGGGCTCGGCTCCAAAGGTGCTTTCGGCGTTTCGACGATTTCAGCTGTAAAGAATGGGAGGCTCCTTGTCTCCCAAAAAACTGATCCCTGATACGTCGACTGACTGCCACCCATCTCAACTGGATTGGATGACGCAGAATTGCCTTGAACTATTGGCGCTATCCTCCGTGCTAAATCTCGGGCAACTTGGCAGCCCTGAAATCTGGCAGCCCCGAAATCCCGATGCACGTCGATCAGTTTTGTAGGTGGATCTCGGCTACTGACATCGAAACTTCACCCGCTCGCTTGAATTGTGATCGGAAAAGAGATTCTCCCGCGTTGCACTGGGGCGCTTGCCGTGTAACCTGCAGACCTGGGTATTTTTGAGCCCAAGACAAATAATGTCGCTAACACCATGTACCCAACTTGTACCTCAACCAAAATCCCTCATCAATTTCATCATCCAAATATGATTTGTAACTCTGTAATAGACATCGTGTATATGATCACATACCTACAAACCTTCCTTAACTTTAACAACAAGAGACTACCATTTTCATCAAATTTTTCTTTAGTCTCACAAGAGTAGTTTTGGATTAGTCAACAACCCTAACTTGAAATAATCATAAATTTGTACCTGTAATGAATAAAGATCTGAAACTGATACACAATGTTCTTTACTGTGTTTTATGCAATTCTTCCAGATGTCACTGCTTGAAACCTCTCATAAAAGGAGTTATGGAAAAAATGACCCACCTTGCTGAATTATGGCTTATTCTAGAGAGCAACCTTGTAGAGATTGCCCCACACAAAATATTTGTTGAATTGATCGTAAAATGTTACACGAAATACTAAAGAATGTAATCTAACCAAAACATTTTGTCTTACTAAATTTGGATCAGTTATGAAGAAGTTATAACGTTTTGACCCAAAACGCTTGTTTTTGACTAGTTTCAGGACTAGCCACAAACTCTATTTTCCACTGAGTGTAACTCCAAAAAATACAATGACCCACAAGATGAATTTTTCACCACAGATACTTGGATATGTTTCTTCAATGGAATAACAATTTCACGATCTAAATCATTCTAGAATTTTTTTTTATTGCGAAAATGGTGAGATGACCTGAAAAAAACATACCTTAGAAAACATCATCAAAAGAATTTATCCCTCCTTGAATTCCGACCTTCTTTTCTTCACTTTCCTCAAAAAACCGGCTTAGATATTCTTTGGTTACTTCATACACCTATAGGTATTCAATATGTTCAAGTGTGTCTTAAATGAGAGAGCCCCGCCTTTTATTTATACTCTCCAAGTAGCTTCCTTAAAAACATCTTCTAGGTCACTTTGCCCACTTTCCTTATTTTAGGGTTAACCCACTTATAATTTATCCATTAAATTTATTATTGAATTAATTTATTTTGTATTCACTTTGAATTATAGTACACTCATCACTTCACTTTATTATTTACCTTTTAAAATCTCTTAAACCACTTTGACTACTTTGACCTTTTGGGGCTTTTAGATGACATATGAGGGTCCTTCAACTTCGTAAGGCCATAACTCTCAAACTGTGAAGAGTTATGTGACGTTCCACATACCACCAGAAATGGAATAACATGTACTATCCATATATAATAGTATTACCTAAAAATAGATCAAAACTCATACCATTATCCATCAAACAAACTTGGGTCCATTACCCAACCTTTGTGCTATGGGGCTTTCTTCAAGGGTTGACATCAATGATAACCAACCTTAATCAACAATCTCCCCCTTTAGCATTGATGGCAACACTCTGGTGCAATACTGAAATCATATCACTCATGCTCCCCCTGGAACCATGCCTCTGTCCTCTGCTTCTGTTCTCTGCATCTGATAAATCTCTTCCCCTTTGTCATCAATGGAAAAGGTATCTTTCCATCTGTGGTTTCTCCCCCTGACTGAACTGTCCTCTTATGGTGCTTCCTCGTGTAAATATAAGACATATAAGATAAACATTCAAAAAACGTTCATTTTGGAGTAGAAATAACTCCAAGTCTCTGGTGAAAATATTCAAAGGATTCTCGTGGAAGTGGTTTTGTGAAGATGTCTACCACTTGTTCTTTTGTGCCCACATACTCAACTCTGATGTTCTTTTCTGCAACCTGCTCCCGTATAAAGTGATACTTTATTGGAATGTGCTTCGTCTTGGAGTGCATCATTGGGTTCTTCAAGATACTAATGGCGCTTGTATTATCACAATAGATTGGAATGGGCTCATCATACTCAACATGTATATCTGTCAGAGTTCGTTTCATCCAAAGAACCTGTGTACAACATGATGATGTTGCAATATACTCTGCCTCGACTGTAGATAAAGATATTGATGATTGTTTCTTTCTTAGCCATGATACTAAACACTCACCCAAGTAGAACGATGCTCCACTGGTGCTTCGTCGGTCATCAATACAACCTGCCCAATCTGCATCTGTGTAGGCAATAAGTGATAGATCCTTTCATTTTGGATACCATAATCCAAACTCTTTTGTTCCTTTGAGATATTTGAAAATCCTCTTCACTGCTAACACATGTGACTCCTTTGGTGCTTCTTGAAATCGTGCCACCTATCCAACTGCCTGCATTACATCTAGTCTGGATGATGTCACATATAGTAGGCTGCCAATCATTGACCTGTATTTCCTCTGATATGTAGACTTCAAATCATCATCTTTGTTCAACTTGCAACTGGTTTGCATGGGAGTGATAACTGGTTTTCAATCTTCCATTCCGAACCTCTTTAACATTTCTCTGATATACTTGGTTTGAGAAATAAATATTCTTTGGTTTCTTTGACGTATCTGAAGTCCAAAAAAAAATTATAGTTCTCCAAGTAACGACATTTCAAACTCATTCTGCATATCTTTTGCAAATTTCTGGCTTAACCTATCATCATCACTACCAAAAATAATATCATCAACATAAACTTCAATTAATAAAATATTACCTTCACTTACCTTGATGTAGAGGTTGTTGTCTGCACTTCCTTTTATGAACCCTGTCTGCTGCAGATACTTATCCAGTCTAGAGTACCATGCTCTAGGAGATTGTTTTAGACCATACAAGGTCTTATTTAATTTATACACATAATCTGCGTTCTTTGACAATTGAAATCCTTCTGGTTGTTTAATGTAGACTTTTTCTTCAAGTTCCCCATTCAGAAAAGATGATTTTACGTCCATCTGATATACTTTAACATTTTTGGAGCATGCATAGGCTAAAAGAAACCGGATTGCTTCCATTCTGGCAACTGGGGCAAATGTCTCTTCAAAGTCGATTCCTTCAATCTGTGCATATCATTTACATACCAATCTAGCTTTGTTCCTTGTAACTTGTCCATCTTCATTTAATTTATTCCTGAAAACCCATTTTGTGTCGATCACATTCTTATTCTTTGGTCTTGGAACCAGTTCCCAAGTGCCATTTTTCTCTATTTGATCCAATTCTCCATTCATGGCCTTATTCCAAAATTCATCCTTGTTGCCTTCTTCAAAACAGTTTGGTTCAATTGTAGATAAGAGTGCTAGGTGTGTTTGTTCTGGTGAACGGATTTTTCTTCTAGTCTCAACTTCTGCATCTTTGTTTCCAATAATCTGATTTGAAAGATGATTCTTATGTACTCGTTTGCTAGGTATATTTGGAGATACTTGTTGAACTTGCTCTTCTGTTTCTGGTGGATTCTTTTCATCTTCCTCTTCTACTTCATCTTCTGCTTCTTCTTCTTTGAAAAGTTGTTCCATTGATTTGTTTTCTTCTTCCTTTGATTCTGGTCTGCCTGTTTCAGCAATTGTTACGCTGATGCTTTCCACAACTTTGTTCAATCTTAGATTGTAACACTTGTATGATTTCCTTGTACTTGATTAACCAACAAGTACTCATTTGTCCACACGAGAGTCAAACTTTCCCATTATGCCATCTTCTTTTTTGATGTAGCATTTGCTTCCAAAAACTATGAAGTGCTTCACATTTGTTGGTCTTCCTTTCCATAGCTTGTAGGGAATTTTATCAGTGTTGTTTCTGAGCATTACCCTGTTTTGAATGTGAATTGTTGTATGCATTGTTTGTGTCCAAAATATATCTATCAATTTGGAATCTGTTAGCATTTTTCGAGCCATTTCCTGTATTGTCATGTTCTTTCTTTCAACAACTCCATTATGTTGAGGTGTCCTAGCAACGGAGAATTGTCTTTTTATTCCATGACTGATGCAGTAGTCCATAAATTCATTTTAACTGAACTCTCCTCCATTATCAGATCTCAAGCATTTGATTCTTGAATCCATCTCATTTTCAACCATTTCCTTGTAGATCTTGAAGTTTCCAAAAGCTTCTGACTTGTTCTTAAGAAAACAAACTACAGTCATTCTTATATAATCATCAACTAATAACATAAAATATCTCTCACCTTTTAAGCCCTTTGTTGTATTTGGTCCAACTAGATCAGTATGCACAATTTCTAGTGGTCTTGTTGTTGAATATTCATTTGATTTGAACCTGGTCTTTGTTTGTTTTCCTTGTTGACAATGCTTGCATAAAGTGTTGGTTGGTTTCGTGGTTTGGGGCATTTCTCTGACTGCTTCTCTTTTGCTGACTTTGACAAGGTTATCAAAATGCATGTGACCCATTCTTTTGTTCCATAGCCAACTTTCATCTTCCTTTCCTAGACAACACTTTTCATTTCCAATTTCACTTAACACATATATGTTGTTTGAAGTTCTTGCAGCTGTACCAACCAATTTCCCTGAACCTTCTCTTCTTATCTCACACTTTTGTGAATCAAAAGTAACTTTATGACCTTGGTCACACATTTGACTCACACTTAGAAGATTATGTTTCATATCTTCTACCAGTAGAACATTTTGTGCCTTTTTATTCTTGTTCCTAATTCAGACTGTGCCTTCTCCAATGTTTTTGGCTAAATTATCATTTCCGAAGGAGACTGAACAATTTCTTTCCTTTCACAATGTAAGAAATTTGTCTCTATCACCTGTCATGTGTTTTGAACACCCATTGTCAACATACCAACCATGTTCCTTCTGCTTAGCTTGTAGAGCGACTGTGCATTCTTCATTGCTATACTGATCTTGCTTTCTTATCCATGTCATTTTCTGAGGTTCTTGTCTGTGACTGTTGTTATTCTATTGAGGTTCTTTATGATGGATTGTTATTCTATAATTTTTTATCACGTGTCCAAAATTGTTACATTTGTAACATTCCACTTCAGTGCTCAAATATTCAAACCTGTTGTAACTTCTTCTTTGTGTTTCATTAGGTCTTCTTGAGTAACCCCTTTGTGTATGACTCTCAAAGTTGTTATTGTTCCTGTTGTTATCTTTGCAATTCACAACTTTATGTCCAAAATTATTACATGCATAACATAAACAAAAAAATATAGTTTGATACCTGGGAGTTGAAGATCTTCTGAAAGAAGGTGCTCTTATGAACCCTTCTTCTTCTTGAGGCCTATATGTCTGTTGTTTATTCTGAAATATGAATCTTCTCGGTAGAGGAGTGTTCCTGTAATCTTCCTTGTACATATTCATATCCCCTTTGATTGTTTCTTCATAGCTTTTTGGATTTGTTTCTTGCTATGTTGTTTTGGAGCTTGATCCCTTTTCTGTCTGATTGTATCCAAGTCCAGACTTGTCAATATGAGATTTTTGACTGTTGATAATGTCATCCAGAACTTTTGAGCTATTCTGCATATTTTTCTTTTGAATATCCTTTCTTAGTGTGACAATCTATGATTCCAAGTTTCCAATGATCTTGTCTTTTTCTTCTAGTTGTTCTTTGAGTACTTCTTCAATTTTTTTATCTTCTTCTATTTGAACCTTCAATCTTGTGATCATTTGTTTTAGTTCTTGAGTGTCATTTTTCTTGTCTAGTTTTGCTTGTAGTTTCTTGTTTTTCTTATTTTCTCTTCTGATAACCTCTATGGAACACATTAATTATTCTCGATAGTCAACTTCTTTCTCTTCAATTTCGTCTTTGACTTCATATCCTTCTTCGACGTCTTCATATTCTTCTTCAGAGTCTTCTTTGTCAGAATCTTTTATTGCCATGAATAGAACTCTTCGTGTCTCATTGTCGTTGATTTCATCTTCATATGATGATGCAATGTATTCTTTGATGCATAAGCTTTTCTTGAAATCTTTCTTTGAAGTTCTTTTGTCGTTATATGCGTGTTTTCCTTTTGAGTAATCTTCATCATTTCTCTTTTTCTTAAAATGACATTTGTTAGCAAAATGACCAATACCATCACAATTAAAACAAATGAAAGGAAGCTTACTTCTATACCTACCATTGGTTCCCTTGTTCAGTCTTTTGACGAAGTTGGCCACTTCTTCATCATCTTTCGAGACGTCGTTGTTGTTGCTATATTTTTCTTGTTCATTTTTCTTTTGCTTTGATCTTTTGGATACTTTGAAGGCTATTTCTTTTACATCTAGATTTTTCAGTTCAATTCTCATTTCATATGCTATGAAGATTCCATCCAGTTCGTCCATGCTTATTGAGTTCAGATCCAATCTTTCTTCTAGTGTTGATATCTTAGAGTTGAATCTCATAGGAAGAGATATTAGTACCTTTTGAACAATTACAGATTCGTCGATTTCTTCTCCCAATCCTATGATTGCATTCACTGTTTCATCAACTCTTAAGAAGTAGGCTACAATATTCTCATATTCCTTCATTTTTAGTTGTTCAAATTGACCTCTGTAAGTTTGAAGTTTTCCTGCTTTGACTTTTGTATCTCCTTCATAAATATTTCGAAGCTTTTCCCAAATTTCTTTGACAGATTTACAATGTGAAACTTTGGTGAATATTGTTTCACTGAGACCATTCTAAAGTGCATTTGTAGCTTTGGAATTATTCTGACCAAGTTTCACTGCTTTGTCATTTGTTGGTGGAACTGCTGATACTGTGTATCCATCTACAATTGATTGCCAAATTTCAAACCCCTGTGCTTGTATATATGTCTTCATCCTTATGCTCCAAAAAACATACTCCTGTCCATCAAAGTGTGGTATTCCATTTTTATATGAGTTGGTACTCTCCATGATCTACCTTTCAGTGGTTAAACTAATTTCTGAAGGAACTTGCTCTGATACCAATTGTTGGATTACTGAGAGGGGGGGTGAATCAACAATAACGTAATTATAATATTTTTTCTCCAAATAATCCAAGTGTTATAGCAATGTAGAATTATTATCCAATAATGAGCAATAAGAAATGAACAATCACACACATACACAGTACACCAGTGTTTTACGTGGAAACCCAAATCGAGAGAAAACCACAGAATGCTTTATCTTATATGTCTTGAAGAATTACATTCATTGGAAGCACCAACTTCCTTTGTTTTCCAACTGCAACTAGAAGGAGGCTCCAACCCCCTAGTTTCTCAGGCTACAACCTGAGGGAAGCTCCAACTCCCCAATTCTTTAGCTACAACCAGAAGGAGGCTACAACCCCCTATGTTCTTTGGCTACAACCGAAAGGTAGCTACAACCACCCGTCCTTGCCTCGTCAAACCACCCTGAAGTAGAAATAAAATGATGGAACCACTGTCACACTATCACTGTAAGATATAACATTGTAAACATGTACCAATAAACCCGAACCATGCATCAACTTGTACCTCAACCTATAATTAACCTGTACCATAAACAAGTGCATCAACCATGCACCAACTTGTACCAAACAATCTGTAATCAACTTGTACCATAAACACATGCAACCAACCATGTACCGAGTATGTATCAATCATGTTTCAAGTACTCATCAACTATGACTCATCAATATGTACTGACATCATCAACTATACACCTCATGTATATGCCAACTCATCAATTACTTGTCACAAGCATGTACCAACTTGTACTTCAACCAAAATCCCTCATCAATTTCATAATCCAAATATGATTTGTAACTCTTTAATATACCTGGTGTATATGATCACATACCTTCAAACCTTTCTTAAATTTAACAACAATAGACTATCATTTTCATCAAACGTTTCTTTAGTCTCACAAGACTAGTTTTGGATTAGTCAACAACCCTAACTTGAAATAATCATAACTTTGTACCTATAATGAATAAAGATCTAAAACCGATACACAATGTTCTTCAATGTGTTTTATGCAATTCATCTAGGTGTCACTACTTGTAACCTCTCAGAAAATGAGTTATGGAAAAAATGACACACCTTGTTGAATTCTAGCTTATTCTAGAGAGCGACGTTGTAGAGCGTGCCTTGCACAGAATATTTTTTGAATTGATATGAAACTGTTACACAACATACTAAAAACTGTAATCTAACCAACACATTTTGTCTTACTGAATTTGGATCAATTATGAAGAAGTTATGACAGTTTTACCCGAAACACTTGTTTTTGATTAGTTTCAGGACTAGCCACAAACCCTATTTTCCACGGAGTGTAACTCCAAAATACAATGACCCACAAGATGCATTTTTTACCACAAATACTTGGATATGTTTCCTCAATGGCATAGCAATTTCACGGTCTGAATCATTCTAGAAAAAAAAGTTATTGCGAAAATGGTGAGATGACCTGAAAAAAAACATACCTTGGAAAGCATAATCAAAATAATTTATCCGTCCTTGAATTCCGACCTTCTTTTCTTCACTTTCCTCAGAAATTCGGCTTAGATATCCTTTGGTTACCTCAAACACCTATAGGTATTCAATATTCACAAGTGTGTCTTAAATGAGAGAGCCTTGCCTCTTATTTATACTCTATAAGTAGCTTCCTTAAAAACATCTTCTAGGTCACTTTGCCACTTTCTTTATTTTAGGATTAACCCACTTCTAATTTCTCCATTAAATTTATTATTGAATTAATTTATTTTGTATTCACTTTGAATTATAGTAGACTCATCACTTCACTTTATTATTTACCTTTTAAAATCTCTTAAACCACTTTGACTACTTTCACCTTTTGGGGCTTCTATATGACATATGGGGGTCCTTCAACTTCGTAAGGCCATAACTCTCAAAACGTGAGGAGTTATGTGACGTTCCACATACCACCAAAAATATAATGACATGTACTATCCATATAGAATAGTATTACCTGAAAATATATTAAAACTCATACTGTTATCCATCAAACAAACTTGGGTCCATTACCCAACCTTTGTGCTACAGAGCTTTCTTCAAGGGTTGACATCAATGAAAACCAACCTTAATCAACAACAATGCCTAAATTTTTTACCACATGTACCTTAATATGTCTCCTCAATAGACTCAAAATTTCACTATCAGAAAAATCCTAGAAAACAAGTTATAGTGAAAATTCCAAGATGTCTTTATTAAAGAAGAGAAATCGTAGGATCATATTCTTTGAAATCAAATGTTATGAATCAAAATCCAAAAAATATTCAATGAATAATCCAATTAGACGAGGGGAAATCATTTTATTATATATGCAATTCAAAATACAAGATGAGATTATCCTAAACTAGGTCTTCTTGGTATATATATAGGAGACCAATTGTCCAATTACAATTAAAAGGTCTAGCCAACAATGCTAATATAACAGTAGAAACACAAAATCTCAATACTTATGGATTTACATGGGGATTTTTCTAGGGGATTAACATCCCACCATGCCAAAGCATGGCCTTCAGGCTTCAACCGAGCAACGCCAATCTTTTTTCTTTGATTACTTCATGGATGTTGAAGTATACCTCCATTTGATGTATCCATTGGTTCAATTTGATGGTATAAACTTCCCTAACATATGGATTGATTTCCACCTTGGCCTCCATATGGAAAGGTAATTGTGTCTTTCTATAGCTGCATTCTCCCATCTTTGGCTCAATCTTGCACTCTATCTATGACTTATTTTCTCCTTTTTTGCGGTCTTCATGACAAGCCTATGTTGATGGTGTTTCCTTACACTTCGTTGCCAATATGTGTGACACCATTGATGTTAGCATGGCCAAGCTCTGCTCAAGTCAATCCAACTTGATCCTGAGATCTTCTTCCTCATCTTCTCCATGATGTTCTCCTACCATTTTTGGTGCTCTACTTTTCTCTAGCCCTAGCAACAACTCTTGTCCACTTCTTTGATAGTCACTATGCGTACTTACCATATAGGTATCACTAATTGTATTCAAACTCAGGCTCTGATACCATTTGATCCATAAATAGTAGGCTTATAACTTGTCCATTTCACCAACCTGGATTCTTTTGTCTCTTATTGCACTACCACGTAACCTTGAAAGGAAACCTCGAATGATGCTCTTGAACTAACATGTTATAATATTTTAAGTAACTACTCTGACGGATCATTAGCACATAGTAGCTCTTAAATTAATTCCATACAAAGTAGTTATTTCATTCACATGTAGACAAGAAATAAATAACTATGAAACACTTCTCTTTGCAACCAATACAAGTATGATAACTCAACACTCACTCTTATTTGCAACCAACACATAGTTAAGTAGCTCAACACTCATTAGTAGACAATGTGTGTGTGATTAAATTTAAAAATATTGATGTGGCACTCTGGTGTTCATGTTAAGCAATAAGACTATCACAAAGCCAAACCTATCCACCTAAAATTCACTCCAGCCAACCAAAGACAAGTCAACCTTCCAAGAATCAATTCGACTAGCTATAAAACAATGCTCAAACACAAGAATGAGTTGACTAGCAGGTGAGTCTCTACGAGTGGAGGGACATGCATCCCTTAGGAGAGTGTGAGAGAGGATGTAGAAAGAAAACACTACCCGTGGGCAAGGAAAAAATTCCCAACTATTAATATAATCTCATTGATGGCCTATGGGCAAAGGAAAAATGACCAACACGCATTATATGGCTATGTACGACCTATGGGAAAAGGAAATATGCCCAACAAGCATTAGATGGTTGTGTATGACTTGTGGGAAAGGGAAAGATTTCTAGAAATTAATAAAATGTTGTAGATGGTCTATGGGCAAAGGAAAAATGCCCAACACACATTATATGGTTGTGTATGGCTTGTTGGCAAGGGACAAATGGAGAACATTGTGTATGGCTTGTGGGAAAAGGAAAAACACCAATGGAAACAATACCAATTCGACTTAGTGAGTGAGAGGGCAATCTCGGAAGAGAGAGAAATCCCCCAGTAGCTCTGCATACAAATTTAGCAACTCCCAAGTTAATAGCAATAGATCCAAAATGGGAACCATTGATTTGCCATCTCCAAAATCACCCAACGATGGAGGATAGAGAGATGTTAGGATGTGTATCTTCCATTAAACCACTATACCATGATGAAAAACTACCACACAATAGAAATAGTAAGTGCTTAACTCATTAACTACACAACATAGATTAATAATCTACATAACAACCATTAGAATGCAACTCGTAACTCAATAAACCACAAAAATGAGTTAACATAGAATCATACTCAACCAAAAAGGAATATCAATGCAAATGGCGACACAATTTACCTTAGAAATCCAAATGGGAAAACCAACATTCAATTGGCTTTGGCTAGGATCCTTATTATGAGTCAATGGGAAAGTTACGGGCTCTATGGTTCATCTCTATGCTCCTCAAAAAAATTTGGGCAACATTCCTCTTCACTCTCAACCAAAGAACCCCTTTTCCCTCTCAAGGAACTAGGATATAGGAGGCATGCTTAGTTAGGGGGGTAGCTAGAAGGTCAAGCATCCCTAATCCTTTAGCTTCCCCCGACCTCATTTCTTCTCCTTCTTTTCTTTTTTCTTTTTCATTGGGGAAGAGGTATCATGAAAGTTGTATTTTTTTTAATACATCATTTTTTTCTTTTACAATAATATTCTACCTTAACCTTACATCTTTTGTTCTTTCCTTATGTTTTAATTGAATGCAAGGGTGGACATTGATCATGATGGCATGGGGCCCTTCACGCCAACAGGCCAATATCCTTCATTGTCCATAGCCTTGAACCTTGCCAATGTTGATCATCATATAGCATGTGTTATAGCCAATTGTTCTTGTTTGGATATGATTTGGATCAATAATCTTTGTCCCAATCAATATATGGTTGTTACTTATGCACAACATTATGCAAACATTAAATTATGCCTAAACCTCATGATTTGAACTTGCAAGTGGAGTCAAGATAAGGTTGTCACTTATACACAACATCATGAATTAATGAAATTATGCCCAAACCTCATGATTTGAACTTGCAAGTAGAGCCTAAGATAAGTTTGTTACTTATACACAACATCATGAAGCAATGAAATTATGCCCGAGGTTCACTTTTTGAACTTGGAAGTGGCAAACTCTTAATCCAAGTCAGTCAAATGTAGAGCATTCAAACACATTATCATTCCAATTTAAAGTACCCTACTATTAAACCTCAAAGTACATATATAAAAACTGAAAATAATAATAATAATTAAATAAGTAAAGGGTTTCCGAAAAACTTCCTTACCTCTAGTTGATGTGATGTAGTAAAATTTCATGTGTTCTTGTGTTTGTATTTGAAATCTTTGATTTACTTAATGTGATACCTCAGGGGAGAGATCCCTGCTTGCAACCACTATTCTCTTATGTATTTCATTAACC
The DNA here is from genome assembly GCA_009831015.1 of Picea engelmannii. Lineage (NCBI taxonomy): Eukaryota > Viridiplantae > Streptophyta > Pinopsida > Pinales > Pinaceae > Picea > Picea engelmannii. Next base: position 319,363 of record ML789876.1, on the reverse strand, counting down.
AAACCATCTTGATTTTTTAAGTGTCAAATATAGGAGAATTTCACATTTTCTTATGATTGTTTTTTATACTTCTGATTTAACTCTTGATGTGATGCCCCATGGGAGAGATCCCTATTTGCAACCATTACTTTCTTCCATGTTTTTTTAACCAAACAAACTTGATTTTTTCTGTCTTCTTATTTTCACCTTAATCCAGCATTATGCCTTGATTAGGTAACACGGGAAAATATATTTTCTTTTTTTTTCTTTGGAACGATTTTTTTTTAGGGAAATCACTATACTATTCCTTGTATCGTGATAGATCCAACACTTGAAGGTGATGCTTTTATAAATGCAACGTTTGAACCAATTAGGCACTATCCAATTCTAGAATCATTTTTTTCTAGTGATCCTTCGTTGAGATTCATCTTTGTGCATAATTTAGCACAAGTGAAATACATTTATTTCTATTGTCTTATTTAATCTGATGAATTGGAGCATTACCATTTTTTTTAATAATGGTGGAAGGGAAGATTTAGGACTCTTACCCACATATGTTTGGTGGTTACAAACAATATTAATGGGTTAATTTTGGGGAGTGGTGACTTCATGAAGAGGTTGACAATTCCCGAGAACTAGGAACCAATATCTAGGAAATTGTCTCTATCCTATAGGTTTTTGAAATAAACAAAAAAAGGACCCTCTAGCATAGGTATTAATTGTAATCCATTTTTTGTTCACCTAATTTATTACTACATGATCGCTTGACCAATATCCATTGAATCTACAAATTGAGTGGGGTGGGGCATAGGTTATCCCTATAGTTCAAGGATTTATTTCTAGTTCATTATACAGACGATTGCGACATTATCAAACTTATCAATATTGAAGCACATTCATTTTCTTGAGTGATAACTAGGTTTGGAGCCAACGAAGGATGGCTCCACTTATCTCAATCTTGTCTTTAGCATATTATTGTGAGAAGTTGGTGGTGTTTCATTTCTTAGCGTACTTCTGCATACTAGGTGGGTGACATCATTGTTGTGGATAAAGGTTGTTTTTCTTTTCTAGAAATTGATTGAGGACATTATCATTGTGGATAGGGGTTGTTTCTCTTTTCTAGAAATTCATTGTTTAAAGCATTGAGGTCAGGTTGTAATTTCTATAAGGAGTAATTCCCAATTTTGTGGTACATAATTTGTACATTTTGAAGATAAGGGCATCATCCTTGCTATAGTGAGGGTCAAATTCACGAACAAAATTATCACTCCATTAGAAGATGAAAGATCTACCTGTGATGCCATGTTATAAAGATGGAAGATTAATCTGTATATCCTTTTAATTATTTGTTAGTGTTGAGATTAGTGCTGAGATTAGCCCTTCCTTTGGTTCAATATTGATGAAACCTTAAAAGTTAGTTAGAACGAGTTAAGACACATCCTCTCCTTTCGCATCCAACCTACCTATTTATCTACCAATTTTTAACCAATCCTAAGATTATGAACGGGTTATACAAAATTATTACAATTGATCAATTTTATGACTTAATTCACTTGAATCGTAATAATTACAAATAGTTTTTCAATAAATTCACAATAGAGTGGAAATGGATATATTTTGATAATAATTACAAGTAGATTTTCAATAAATTCACAACAGAGTGAAAATGGATATATTTTGATAGCCTACAAAGCTCATTTAAATACTTATTAATTATGTATAATGTTTTGTTACAAAATACACCTCGCTTATACATAATTATTATAACAAATAATTTAACATTTTTATTTACAAAATGCACAAAAATGTTAAAATGTCAAATGAATTCGCAAATACTTTCCTTTTCATTTAATTAAATTTGGATAAAAGCATTTGCATTT
>ML789876.1:298718-317454 GCA_009831015.1 Picea engelmannii | reverse complement strand
CATTGGGGAAGAGGTATCATGAAAGTTGTATTTTTTTTAATACATCATTTTTTTCTTTTACAATAATATTCTACCTTAACCTTACATCTTTTGTTCTTTCCTTATGTTTTAATTGAATGCAAGGGTGGACATTGATCATGATGGCATGGGGCCCTTCACGCCAACAGGCCAATATCCTTCATTGTCCATAGCCTTGAACCTTGCCAATGTTGATCATCATATAGCATGTGTTATAGCCAATTGTTCTTGTTTGGATATGATTTGGATCAATAATCTTTGTCCCAATCAATATATGGTTGTTACTTATGCACAACATTATGCAAACATTAAATTATGCCTAAACCTCATGATTTGAACTTGCAAGTGGAGTCAAGATAAGGTTGTCACTTATACACAACATCATGAATTAATGAAATTATGCCCAAACCTCATGATTTGAACTTGCAAGTAGAGCCTAAGATAAGTTTGTTACTTATACACAACATCATGAAGCAATGAAATTATGCCCGAGGTTCACTTTTTGAACTTGGAAGTGGCAAACTCTTAATCCAAGTCAGTCAAATGTAGAGCATTCAAACACATTATCATTCCAATTTAAAGTACCCTACTATTAAACCTCAAAGTACATATATAAAAACTGAAAATAATAATAATAATTAAATAAGTAAAGGGTTTCCGAAAAACTTCCTTACCTCTAGTTGATGTGATGTAGTAAAATTTCATGTGTTCTTGTGTTTGTATTTGAAATCTTTGATTTACTTAATGTGATACCTCAGGGGAGAGATCCCTGCTTGCAACCACTATTCTCTTATGTATTTCATTAACCAAACCATCTTGATTTTTTAAGTGTCAAATATAGGAGAATTTCACATTTTCTTATGATTGTTTTTTATACTTCTGATTTAACTCTTGATGTGATGCCCCATGGGAGAGATCCCTATTTGCAACCATTACTTTCTTCCATGTTTTTTTAACCAAACAAACTTGATTTTTTCTGTCTTCTTATTTTCACCTTAATCCAGCATTATGCCTTGATTAGGTAACACGGGAAAATATATTTTCTTTTTTTTTCTTTGGAACGATTTTTTTTTAGGGAAATCACTATACTATTCCTTGTATCGTGATAGATCCAACACTTGAAGGTGATGCTTTTATAAATGCAACGTTTGAACCAATTAGGCACTATCCAATTCTAGAATCATTTTTTTCTAGTGATCCTTCGTTGAGATTCATCTTTGTGCATAATTTAGCACAAGTGAAATACATTTATTTCTATTGTCTTATTTAATCTGATGAATTGGAGCATTACCATTTTTTTTAATAATGGTGGAAGGGAAGATTTAGGACTCTTACCCACATATGTTTGGTGGTTACAAACAATATTAATGGGTTAATTTTGGGGAGTGGTGACTTCATGAAGAGGTTGACAATTCCCGAGAACTAGGAACCAATATCTAGGAAATTGTCTCTATCCTATAGGTTTTTGAAATAAACAAAAAAAGGACCCTCTAGCATAGGTATTAATTGTAATCCATTTTTTGTTCACCTAATTTATTACTACATGATCGCTTGACCAATATCCATTGAATCTACAAATTGAGTGGGGTGGGGCATAGGTTATCCCTATAGTTCAAGGATTTATTTCTAGTTCATTATACAGACGATTGCGACATTATCAAACTTATCAATATTGAAGCACATTCATTTTCTTGAGTGATAACTAGGTTTGGAGCCAACGAAGGATGGCTCCACTTATCTCAATCTTGTCTTTAGCATATTATTGTGAGAAGTTGGTGGTGTTTCATTTCTTAGCGTACTTCTGCATACTAGGTGGGTGACATCATTGTTGTGGATAAAGGTTGTTTTTCTTTTCTAGAAATTGATTGAGGACATTATCATTGTGGATAGGGGTTGTTTCTCTTTTCTAGAAATTCATTGTTTAAAGCATTGAGGTCAGGTTGTAATTTCTATAAGGAGTAATTCCCAATTTTGTGGTACATAATTTGTACATTTTGAAGATAAGGGCATCATCCTTGCTATAGTGAGGGTCAAATTCACGAACAAAATTATCACTCCATTAGAAGATGAAAGATCTACCTGTGATGCCATGTTATAAAGATGGAAGATTAATCTGTATATCCTTTTAATTATTTGTTAGTGTTGAGATTAGTGCTGAGATTAGCCCTTCCTTTGGTTCAATATTGATGAAACCTTAAAAGTTAGTTAGAACGAGTTAAGACACATCCTCTCCTTTCGCATCCAACCTACCTATTTATCTACCAATTTTTAACCAATCCTAAGATTATGAACGGGTTATACAAAATTATTACAATTGATCAATTTTATGACTTAATTCACTTGAATCGTAATAATTACAAATAGTTTTTCAATAAATTCACAATAGAGTGGAAATGGATATATTTTGATAATAATTACAAGTAGATTTTCAATAAATTCACAACAGAGTGAAAATGGATATATTTTGATAGCCTACAAAGCTCATTTAAATACTTATTAATTATGTATAATGTTTTGTTACAAAATACACCTCGCTTATACATAATTATTATAACAAATAATTTAACATTTTTATTTACAAAATGCACAAAAATGTTAAAATGTCAAATGAATTCGCAAATACTTTCCTTTTCATTTAATTAAATTTGGATAAAAGCATTTGCATTTGCATTTTAGTTGGAATTAAATAGTAAAAATTAAAAAGGCACAAGCTTAAACTTGTTAAGAAATTAAACTTCTTTCACATTTTCATTGATGACGATAATAATGATTACCATCCTCTGAAAGCCAATATTGGTACACTATACCTTCAAAAAATAAATATAGAAATCAATTAATTTGTTTAAACATATTGTTTCTATGATTAAAAATATTCGAGGAAAAATTTTTGAACTCTCTTTCATTTTCATGAGTTAATATGTTATTAATATTTGTCATGCTACAAATCGAGTGAAAATGAGACCTAATGTATGTACATGAAAGGCAATTTAGAAAAAAATATTGTTCATCCTCCACCTTCTTAGAATTATAAAAGTACATATTATATCCTCACACAATGTTTTAGGTCTATTCCAATGCCTAGTTTCACTTTGAAGCTCATGAGAGTTTGTTCTTGTTTTAAAAAAAAACAAAATATATTTTAAGATGCCTAGAGATAGAAAATTCTGATCTTCTAAGTTGGAGTTTATGATGTTCTTATAACACACTAACTTTCTCTTATTCCCAATTTTTTAATTGCACTGCAATTTCTCTTTAAATTTAATTGTTATAGTACTTTTAATGGTCTCAATAGTTGAAAGAGACCTCCCATTTATCCTTTGATGGTTAAGCTAAGAATCAATGTCTTTAGTTCATCCTTTCTTAAGTCATGCATATTTTCATTGATATTTGAAGCAATGCTAAGAATCCTTTCAATGCTCAAGTTGATTTCTTTGTGCTTGTAATTAAGTAGCTAACCATAGCCTTACTCTCAATAGTTGAAAGCCCAAACTATAGGAAAATGATTGGCTATGGAATATTGTTTTTTATTTTAAGATTATTGATTATAAAACACTTTTGGATTTACTCGATTTTCTCCAAGTTTCTTTGAAAATGCTACAATTGTAAACTTTACAATCATATAAGATCAAAATCATAACGAGCATATCAGAGAGGACTTTCTTTTTTTCCCAAAACCATGAATATACTTTTCTACAGTAGTTCTTAAGACCAAAATAGACAGTCTAACCTCCATTAATCTTTCTTTCCATATTATAGCTCAAATTGATCCTATGATAAAAGTAAACTCCAATATATTTGTACAAAATAACTTCCTCTAAGGTGTTATTGTCATACACAAACTTAGGGTAGAGGATTTGCCTAGATTTAATGATCATCTTGCCTTGACAAAGTTCATTAATATTCCAAATCTAGCACACAAATATTTGAGAATTCTAAGTTGTTTTTCAAAATCGAAGGGGATCCTTGCTAAAAGAACAATTTCATATGCATAAAGAAAAATGATGATTACTCTAGAAAACGTAGCGCTAACACAACTTGATTTCTTGAGATACACTTCTAACTTGTCAATATTGATTCCAAATAGCATAATGTATAAAGGACATACTTGATTAACCCCTACATTGCAATTGATTTCTACTAACCAACACTCATTATTTTTGAAATTAACAATGACTCTATAATACAACCTTATTGCAAACAACCTTCAACCTTAAAATAACCTTTAGATCTTCCATTATCTTCCATTTGTTAGGCACAATGTCAAAGTTTTTCTTGAAGTCAACGAAGCAATAAAGAAATTGATTTTAAAGTTGAATGATAGCTTGGAACACTAGCTTGGCTTTTATCCTCTTCCCATGACTTTATAAAAAAAAACTAGTCATATTCTCCACACTTATTTCATATAGCATTGACTAAAAGAGAGATAATCATAATGGTCCTATAATTACATGGGATTTTCTTGTGACTTTTTAACCAAATCATAATGGTCCTATAATTACATGGGATTTTCTTGTGACTTTTTAACCAAAAACTAATTGTATTTTCCAAACTAATAATATAGCTTTGACTAAAAGAGAGATAAGCATAATGGTTCTATAATTAGATGAATTTTTTTTGTCAACACTAGTACGTCCCTAAACACCAAATGGAACTACACTTACATCAACTAGATATAACAAAGCATAAACAATAATGAGTACACCTACACACCCAAGGGTTGGATGCCACCTACTAATCCAAACAAAGGGAGACATGCATCTCCAACAATAATGGCATGAAGTTGATTGTTGTAATGATAAAAGATAATGTGATACATAAGATAGGGGGAAAACCTATTTATAACAATAAGATCCATAAACCCTAACCTCACATTCATGTCATGTGTCTAGGTATTTATCATATTAAAAAGATCTTTGCACACACATGATCTTATTACAAAGATATTACATATGTTGTGATTAAGTACAACACTAAGACTTTGAAGTAAGATTCAAGAAAATCCTATTTAATTGCTAATAAATTGAAGACATTATGAATGTGAAAGATAAGAACATAACCTCCAATTTAGAAGATTCATCCCTAATAACCTTGGATGTTTTTAACTTTATTTTTTCAAAGCATTTTATCCCAAACTCTTTCAAAAATGAAAACTCCATGCTTGTTATCAAAAGCATGCAGAGAGACTCAAAGACTCACATATCAATCGTATTGTTTTCTTTAACTTCTAATTTACCCTAATCTTTAAAGTTACAATAAAAACCTTGATATTATTATTCCTTAATTCCTTCTTTAAATATTTTAGAAAACTTTATTTGTATCAAAGATTAAGTGTTTTTCCTATTAGAACCTTCACCTACAAGGTTTTTGTGTTATCAATATTTGGAATTAAAATTAAGGCTCTATGATTAGGCTCATGATCTTAAGAGATAAAAAAATCGATAATATGGTTAAACAAGGAGATATCCAAATATAACATAGTCAATTACATTATTGTTAAGACCATGAATAAAAGTCATTTTTGGTTGGACTTTGATCACTGCCTCAAACCATTGTATATTCTTAGCTCTTGACAAATACAAAGTTTGCTCAATTCTATACCAAACTATTTTCATCTATATATCTTCTCAATTATACATTCTCAACTATACATGTAGGATAAGGATAAATCAATGTCCTCATTTAACCACAAAGAGTTAGAGTTAGAAATGTTACTTAAATTACAACATACTTAGTCAACACATCAACTTTGGGTGGAGGCCGAACAACAACTCTCATGGATAGACAAGATATGCCCATTGTGCCACCTTTAGGAGATCAAGATATAGGTTAATTTTATATTCTAATGCTCCATTTATTATTAGATTTATAGGAAGTTTTACTGTCTTCTCAGGGAGTCATGAAATTCCCTCTCCAAGTTTGACAGGTACCCAGACTAGAGATGCTTTGACTTGTTCATGAGGGAGGTCCTCAGCTTTGGATCCCAGTCTCATTGGCCACCCCCTAGGTGGGACATCACCAAAACTATCACATCTTTATTATCGTTGATCCTATTTGATAGGAGCATGAAGAGGTAGGCCAGTGGTAGTACCATTTCCAAGTCCATATGTGTGATACCTCGAGGGTCTATACGCCCTCCAACAAGGATTTTTTCTACTTATATGAGACCCCTATGGAGGTAGAATCTCATTAATTGGGATAGTTAACACCACACCGGAAGGTATACGAGTTCCTTCAGATCTCAACAGTGGGTTGCCTCTTCCAGACATTAGGACATAGCACAAACTAGTTCTTTATCCAGTTTGTCATCTATACAGAGATTCCTCTCCATGGCCTAGGATGTTAGGAGATCTAATCACTCTCTCAAACCCCGATACTCCCTTCTCTTGTACCCTCGTATATGACATTATTCTAGAGTCTTTGGGTGCTCAACAGTTCTTGCACATGTAGATTTTTCTTCTCGATATACTCTCCTTATACACATTTCCTTCCAGTTTGATTATTATTCTTAGATATTAGATAAAAAAGAGATGCTTTCCTCAGTAGAAGGATTGTTTTGTTACAGGGAAGGGATGTATTTCTCAGTGGAAGGATTGGTTGGTTTGGGGTTTTGGAGAGATTATCCATCTCCATTCCTGATAATATATGTCGATAGTTTATAGTTGTTCTATCTAGTTGTACGAGATAGAGCTTATTCTTGCTAGGTTGAGTAATTGAAGTGTATGGGGACCTTGATACTATGTTCTCTTCCTGTCTTCTTATGGGTTATATGTTTGTATTTCCTCTGATGTCCAGGTATAGGTGTAGCTACATGTCCCGTAATTGATTGATTGAATGGGTTCATTGAAGTGAAGTGAATTTGCTAGGTGGATAGGTTTAATTTCTAGGTATTTTCCTAATCCAAGTGATGTCATTTACGCTTTTGGTTAAAATGCTACTAATGTTGTTAGTGGTTTCTTCACTACCTATGGGTCTAACTCTAACTTCAATCTTTTAGTAGGGTCTAGATTTCTCCAACCTGGGTCAAAATATTGATCTCAAAAATATGAATAAGTTATAGAGTTGACTAAACCAATAACTAGTTCTATTATTGAATAAATTACTTCCTCTGCTTTTTGTGCTAAAACAAAGCTTCTTGTTATTGCTTAACCAACCAAACTCATAGCTTCAACAACTATTACAGCTTTAATAACTACCTCTACTTTAAATACTGGTAGTATATTTAGTACTAAAATTGGTCTAGCTAGGTACTTACCATGCTTTACTAATAGTTATGGGTTTAGATCTTGCTCATGAAGGTCAAAACCTAGACCATAAGTATTTGAATTATAATCTCGCGTCTCACTCTATAAATTTATAATCCCTATATCAATCAAGAACATCATAGCCTGACTCTCTCTAAATGGTTGCTACTAGATTGACCATTTCTCTTGGTGCATCTCCTACTTCTAGCTCTAACGATGGAAAGTATGCTAGAAAAGATGGTGGGTAAGTTACTCTACTAGCTAACTAGTTATCCCAATGCTTAGCCCCATAAGACTAACTCAATCAAATCAATAGCACAAATGTTTGTATCACTTGATTAATCTACTAGATCAACATCATAATCTAGATCTAGAATTACTTATGGTGGCATTACTTAATCTTGATATGGAGCTTACTCCACTCTAACTATTGGTGCTTTCTCTTATGTTGCTCCTATTTGGTTAATTAATTAAACTAGGTCAACTAAGGTGCCTACACTTTTGATTGGGTTGAAAGTAATGAGTTCATTAAATACTTCATTTATACTTGATACTAGCAGTGGATAAGCTTGGTTAATGGCTAAGGTTGGTAGCCCTATACTTGGTGACTAAAGTTAAACAATGTATTAACCCAATACTTAGTTATGCTATTAGATATGGTCATGTCTTGATCTGTCTTGATCTAGAGCTATTGGTATTGGTTATGTATGGTATATATGATCTCCTACTAAAGCTATCATATCTCTAACTATGTACTAAAGCTATCATATCTCTAACTAGATATGTACTTGGTACTTATAGTAATAGATATATGGAATAAACAACTAATGGTACTAGTTAAATTGGTTAATAAGTGCTACTAGATTGACTATTTTATTTGGACTACTATGATTTGAAATAAGCTTTGCTATTAAAGTATATAATGCCTTTTCTCCTTAATTCAAAGGAATAATTCTGGTAGGGGAGGGGGATCATAAGAGAGTGGAGATGCAGATAGTTTTGATCTTTTGCGATTAATGGGTTTGCATATAATGAAGAAATCAAGCATCAACATTAGCCTTGATACCAAATAAAATAGGGTTCTTTCTTGGCTTGGTACTACCTTCAAGTTGACTACTACTTCCATTTGGGCCGGTTCCCGAGTATATATCTCAGCCGCTAACAACCCTATAACAGTGAGTGTTGGTTGGCGATCAGAAAGAAGAATAGGTAGGTGAACTCCGATCTACGTGCGGTGATAGATCCTACCATTTCTTTAAGTGGTGTATGTAGGGAGAGATTTTTCTATCCCTGGGCTTCAGATAGTAGATAGATAGAAAAAAAAATATTGACTCGGGTGACGAGAGCTTTCTATTATGCTTTCTTTAGATGAATAACATTCTCCTTTTATCTTCAGATCTTACCTTGAATTTCTCAACCACCAATTTTTGTGGGTATAAGAAATGATAGGTACAACCCTCTTATTTAGACTAGCATGCCTAATTTTTCCCCATAAGATTTTGTTTAGGGATTTTGATTAACGCCCGAGGGGAACCATTAGCATGTTTTTACTTTGGTCATCGGAACTACTTTGAGATTTTACCAACAGAGTATTCTGGATGTACGATTATCCTAGTGCTGAGATCGGGTCTTTTGGCGAGAGAACGAGGGGCCCATAGGAAAATGCCTTGATGCCTAGACGTATGGGTGTGAAAGGTCTTGCTATCTCACGATCTTCTATCTTTCTTATAGGCAGGCATCATTCTACCAATGGAACTGTTGGTCATAGGTTCACTAATCCATGAAGTACTGTTGGTCATAGGTTCACTAAGGTTCACAACAGATTTAGTAAAGTACAGAACATAGGGATTAGCTCTGATTCATGCAGCTACTATGACATCATGAGTGAACTCAACTTATTATATTGACAACACCATACGAACAAGGAACTACCGAAAAGAAAGATCGACAACCCTACAATGGTAACAGATAATGTCTTGCGGAATTAGTCGCTTTACACGGATATATTACATTCGCCCATCTCATCTGTGTTGGACGTAGGTTGTCTTAAATATGAGGAAGCTACACAGGTTTCAAAGAAATGGCCTATAAAAGGAAGAATAATACTTACCATCTTGGCCATTGAGAAAAGGTTTGATAACTGATATTAACACAATGAATTGAGCTGAAAGAGTTGACGTCATTTTCCAGTCTTACAACTATAGTTGAAGAGAGGGGGGGGGCAAGATTTTGATCTCATGACAATATCTTTTTAGAGTTCAAACAATGAACGACACTTTCCAGCTATACGAACCAGACTTTTGATCCCATGACAAGACCTCTCCCTCTACCTTCCTACTCTTCTTCTTTACTTCCTACTCTTCTTCTTTCTTTAGGCCAAGTTCATAGATAGAAATTTACCAGCACCTATTGATGATGATACCGATCCATCAAATCACAGTATAGCGAATCCCACCTAATCGTCCCACTGAACGCATCAAATATGAAAATATGAGCACCTCGCAAAGCCAACAGCTAGGGCAGGGCCAACAGAGGCTCAGGTAGGATAAGAAACAATAGTTTATCCACCAACCTTAACCGATGATCCAGTTGTTTTTGACCCAACAGTAACATAGGTAAGGGCACAACCTCGTCTAGGCCTTCCTTTTCCATACCCATATCCCGCAGCAGCAGTTTCGGGTCCAGGTGGTAAAGATCCATAGCGTGATCCACAAGATCATGGCTTTCGTGATCGTGATGTTGATGCTCGTAGTAGATATTGAGAGCCATAACCACCACTAGCATAGGCAAGGGCAAGATATAGATAGGTAGGAGCAGGATCGAAGGTAAAAGGAACAAAGGTAGTTGAAGCAGTCGATGATCCACCATATCTAGTCGATGATCTAGGACCAACAATGAAGGTAAAATCCAAAACAACATTTTATCCAATACCAGTTCCATCCCATAGGTAGTTTTGACTAAAAGACCCCCTTCCAGGCTATAGGCATGGGCATGTCCCTAGCCATCCAGTCAGAACGCTACGAGATTGGTGCTTTCCGGTCGTTCTTCCCTTTCTCTGTCAATGCTTTGTCTTTAATTCTTTATAGGCCACCTTTTACTAGTGAATTTACCAACCATCGACACAAAACTCTTTATCACTAGCCCAAAGAGAAGGAAGGGAAAGCACACCTAAAAATCCTTACCAAAGAAGGAAGAACACTGGCTTAAAGGAAGGAAAGGAAGCTAAGAAGGAAGGTAAGGTAGTAGTAGAAACTTATAGGTAGTATTAGAAGGAAGGTAAGGTAGTAGTAGAAACTTATAGGTAGTATTAGAAGGCTTTACTTACTCACTCACTAAGCTAGGGTAGAAGGAAGGCTACTCACTAAGAAAGGCAGTAGTAGAAATGAAGTAAGAAAGGTTTGATTCTCACTTAGAGAGACTTAGAGAGGATTGGGAGACCGTATAAGAAAGGCTTAACTCCCATACCTGGCACTCAAGGTTGTTGTATGGAAGTAAGGTTGGAAAGAAAGGTAAGACTAGGTTTATAGAGGAGAATTTACCACCCCACATAGCCAGGTTTATTAGGGGAATTTCCCATCCTAGTAGGTTAGTTATTCTATATAATTTACCATCCCCATACCCATTGCTTGAGAGTGCGGTCGATCTCTCCCTCCTATCTCCGTGCATTCACTCTTTCTCCTAAGCCATTCACGCTTTAACGCCTGAGCCATCGCTCTACATATGAATGCAACTTTCCAGGGAGGGTTATACATATGAATGCAACTTTCCAGGGAGGGTTATGCATCTTACGGATGAAATTCATTTGCCCCAATCCCACTTCGCTTTACCTCGGCACAAAGGAAGCCCCCCATACCCCTCATTTAAGCTATAAAACACTACCAACTAAGACTAATTATAGTAGATTCTCATACTACCAAGTAGCAAAAATACACACTTACAAGTAGGAAACATAGGAGCAGCTATTCACACTACTAAGTAACAACATTAGAGACAGCAGTACTAAACAGTTTGAGTTATTCAACGTTAACACCCAACACTACCCCTTCCATGGATTTTTGGCTTCCCCATAACAATGCCCATTTTTCTTTCAATTGGGTGCTTACCACACTTCACTATTTGCAAGCCTTATTAACCACACAGGGGTCACACATATAGACTATATCATCAATCTGGCACCATAACCTTCACTTTAAAGGCTTCTATTACTTACATCCCATACTTATTTTATAATCTTAATACCATAATATATAATATGATCATACGATCAGATATCAGCAGCAGTATAACACTTTCAATCATAGCACATTGGGCTACGATCTAGTGCCAATCGCAGGGCATATCCCTGAAACTAAGGGGAGGTTAGGTATGTTGGTCGGAGGAATATAGACTTAATGTAGTATTCGGATTAAAATCCAATTCCGGGGTATTGGGAGGCCTTGGTTGTTTATTCGTAACGCGCCATTCCCACATCTCCCACACCCGGTCGAAGTTTTTTGGAAGAAAAAACTATCAACAAGCGATCAAACTCTTCTTTCAGTTCCTGCAACTCCACATTCTTCCTTTCGCCCTTTTTCCAGAGATACTCAATGATGATTTGAAATGCGGGATGATACTTGTTGTCACTTTCTGTGCTCACGACCGATTGTCCCAGCGAAGAACCCCAAGTCTCACCGCCCCCTCCCGTTCCATCCATCCATTGGGGACATAAAGAACAGAGCTATCTCGAATGGATTCAGGGTTGTATAATATATTGAATGAAAGATTTCTCACAAACGAATTAGAGTTTCGGTATGGGAATCTATTTTGTAGAGGGAATAGTTTGAATGAACAAATAATCGAGAAGATGAAGAGTTTTCCTGTTAATTCTTGTAAGCGCTTTCTAAATTCCATTGTATCCTTGCTCTGGTTATCTTCTAATGGAGGTTATAGCATGGTTTGTAAGTTGAAGAAATCAATATATGACCCGGCCCAAGCACTCAAAAATCAAATTCAGTCAAGCATTGGAACATGCTGGCTTTCTGATATTTCCTTATGACTACTCTATATTTATGAATAAATCTAGCTGTGGGGTGAATGCTCTGCGTCAAAGGCCTTTATTCTATGTCCATTGTGGTCCATTGTGACCAGCATAAGATAGGGCCCTAGGTCGGGCTCCCTATTCATACAACGTATCGTAGATACGGTTTGTTGTCATGTCGCATGGAAAATGAGTGAATCGTTGCGGCCAGTATGACCTCTGATGAGTAGAATAAGGTTAGTAGTAGGGTGTGGGTAATTCGATCCGGTTCCGTTTCTTCTCCTTTTTCTTATCCGGTCATACGGACCTATATTCTCAGCATTGACAAGTAGGGAATAAGAAAGGACTCCAACCCTCGCCAACAACTGAATCCGATTTTCTTTCTAGATCTCTTCTCTTCATTGAAGGCAATCCCCCAAACAACAAAAGAGCGCCAAGCGTCTTACAAACAAAAGAATAGAACACAGAGTAAAGACAAGCTTCCAATTGGAAGCTTCATTCATATAGAAGAAATAAGATGGCGAATTGAGAAAGGGAACGTATGAATATTCATGTCCTATGGAAATTACAGGAAGTCCTGGCCCACTCACTCGGCGGACGAAGTAGTAATGGAAATGGAAGAATCGACCTTACGAAGGTTTTATCTACTGAATATACAGGAACATCTATCATCTCACGGCTTCCGCTGTAAAGGAAAAAGGATCACCGAGTGGTGCTTCTATCATGCCTGGAATTTCAAATTTACATTACAAGTGGAAATTTGGTGACGGCTATATGGTTTTTATGCCCATCATTTTATGTTTTTGGCACATTCATGATTTTTATGTCCATCATTTTATGTTTTTGGCAGATTTATGAGTGTTAATTTTTTTTCTCTTATATAGAGCTTGCTTCTGGAACTTCAAAAGAAAAAATACTATCTGTTTTGGTGGGGAAATAGAAACATAGCTAAAGCATTTCTACCAAATTAGTTGCAAATTGAAAGCCATCAGAGTCAAAATTTTCTCTGTTTTGGTGGGGAAATAGTTTTTGGTGGGAAAATAAAAGCATAGCTAAAGCATTTCTACCAAATTAGTTGCAAATTATGGTTAGGGAAATAGAAGCATAACTAAAACACTTCCATCAAATTAGTTGCAAATTGCAATCAGTGGTTGAGTCAAAATTTTACATCTAAACTTTGAATAAATCAGTAAAATGCAAGCAGACTATGAATAGAGCAAGATCAAATTTCATTTACTGTTTCATTTACTCTTAAAACAAACCTCTGTCAATTTTATAGCTGCAGTAGGTTTCAATAGACCTTAAATAAGCTAAGTACCTACTAAAAATTATGACAGATACCTTACCCAATAAAACTTAGATTTAACTGATTCGGATTTGACACGCTGATAAATGTTTACATGCAGATTTGGTATCTAACTGTAAAATACCTCTTAAAATGAAAAAATGGCTTAAAATAACATCAAATACCTCTTAAAATGAAAAAAGCGTCCTATGAACGTCAAATTCCAGGCCTGGCTTCGACCGCTCGAGCCAAACCAATTGATAGCAATGCTTCTGAGCAGCATTATTTTTCTCCTTTTTTTCAGAAAACCCTGTGTTGTCCTACCCGGATCCGTCCTTCGGTTGTAATGAGTCACAGGCGACGTATCAATGTCCTGCAGCCGGGCCCACCACCCAATGGAAGCGAATCAAAGAGATCCGCAGGAAGGGAACTCACTTCTCGATAACCATTCTCGCTGCTGGTGGGATGGGGCTATGTAGCGCTAATGGACAAGTGTCATCATATGGCCCGTCCTTGGAAGAAGAATGAGGAGTGTGTGAACCATTTACCTAAGTAGAATGAATTCCTATGGCCCGGCCCTATTAGAACCTTCACCTACAAGCTTTTTTGTGTTACCAATATTTAGAATTAAATGAAGGCTCCATGATTAGGCTCATGATATTAAGAGATAAAAAATTAATAATAATATGGTTAAACAAGGAGATATCCAACTATAACATATAACATAGTCAATTATGTTATTGCTAAGACCATGAATCCAAGTCATTTTTTGTTGGATTTTGATCACCATTTAAAACCAAATATAATAATCAATTATGTTATTATTAAGATCATGAATCCAAGTCATTTTTTTGTTGGATTTTGATCACCATTTTAAACCAATATAACATAGTCAATTATGTTACTGCTAAGATCATGAATCCTAAGTCATTTTTGGTTGGATTTTGATCACTATCTTTATGTTATTATTAAGATCATGAATCCAAGTAATTTTTTTTTGTTGGATTTTGATCACCATTTTAAACCAAATATAACATAGTCAATTATGTTACTGCTAAGATCATGAATCCTAAGTCATTTTTGGTTGGATTTCGATCACTATCTTAAACATTGTGTATTATTAGGTCTTGACAAATACAAAATTTACTTAATTCTATACTAAACTATTTTCACATATATATTTTCTCTCAATTATACATGTCTTCTCTTAACTATAACTATACATGTAGGATAAAGATAAATCAATGTCTTCATTTAACCACAAAGAGTTAAAGTTAGAAAACATTACTTAAATTACAACACACTTAGTCATGTTTTACATTAAAGTCTTTTAAAAATGTAGCTTAAATTACAATTTATATATCTTCTCTCAACTATACATGTTTTCTCTCAACTATAATTATACATGTAGGATAAGGTTAGTCATGTTTTAGAAATGTTACTTAAATTACAATATACTTAATCATGTTTTAGAATTAAGGTCTTTTAAAAATGTAAAGTTTTTTAAAAATGTATTAAATTACAATATACTTAGTTTTAGAATTAAAGTCTTTTAAAAATGTAAAGTCTTTTAGAAATGTAGCTTAAATTACAATATACTTAGTTTTAGAATTAAAGTCTTTTAAAAATGTAAAGTCTTTTAGAAATGTAGCTTAAGTTACAATATACTTAGTCTTGTTATTAAGATTGAAGTTAAAATTTCTTAGTTTTAGAATTAAAGTCTTTTAAAAATGTAAAGTCTTTTAGAAATGTAGCTTAAATTACTATATATATATATATATATATATATATATATATATATATATAAATTGTAGCTTAAATTACTATATATATATATATATAAATTACAATATACTTAGTCTTGTTATTAAGTTTGAAGTTAAAATTTTTAAATCAATGTCCTCATCTAACCACAAAGAGTTAAGGTTAAAATGTTATTTAAATTACAATATATATTCAATAATTAAAGTTAAAAATATTATTTAAATTACAATATACTTAATTTTATTCAATGTCCTCATCCCATTACAAAAAGTTAGAATTAAAAATGTTATTTTAATTACAATATACTTAGTCTTCCTTTAACATTGAAGTCCTTAAATCAATATCCTCATCTAACTTGATGACAAAGAATTAGCGGTTAGAAATGTTACTTAAATGACAATATACTTAATCTCGTTGTAGACTAAAGTCTTTTAGTAGTAAGTTGAATAATATTAAGCTATTAAAATATTATAATTTTAAATTAAATTATTTTTTTATAAAAAATTATAACTATTTTTTTTAAATTATATAGAGCCTCCAAAACCTAAGAAATCGAAATCTTTTATTCTAGATTTACCACTAGACAAACTCATTCATGCCAAGAGATCCATCAAATTTTAATATTAAAAAATTTATAAATGCATCTTTAACCCAACTCTTGAAAGACTTCCTGCCATGTTTTTCATCCTCTTGAAATTCAAAATTAAAAATTTCGAAAAAAATATTATACGAGTTTATGCTTGTACTGCTCGAGCAATACCATAGGCAGCGGCTGAGGCAATAGCACCGATTATAGCTGTTTGAAGAGCACTTCTAATAGGCTTATTTCCAACAAAATGACCTTTAAAGTAGCCAAAGAATAACAAAGATATTAATGTAACTATTACAGATACCAGTACTGCCTTTTTGGCAACTCGTATGAACATGTAGGGAATTAATGGAACTAAACCTCCGATGACATAAGCTATGGCTATAGTCACTGCACTCTGGAGTGCCCTTCTAGGGTCTGGCTTTTCCAACCCCAATTCAAACCTGCATTTACAAACCAGCATATCTTGCTTAAGAAGAAAGAAGCTGGTATGAAAGCCGCTCTAAATTAAAATATTGAGTATATTCTCTCATTTTTTAACCATTCTGTAAGAGCCCGGGAAAATGACACAATTCAACTAACATAAATGGCAATAGACATATAAAGAACCAACATATAGGAAGGAAAAATAACTAAATTAGTTAAGCGAAATTTCTATGCTGTTTTTTTTTCATTTTTACCATTTCTTACGAAAATTATACATAGATAAAAAAAACAGACATACTGGATATAACTTTTTTTAATAAATTTTAAAAATATCTTAACTCTCATACCACATACATTTCTTACGAAAATTATACATAGATAAAAAAACAGACATACTGGATATAACTTTTTTTAATAAATTTTAAAAATATCTTAACTCTCATACCACATACAGATGAATAAATTGAATAAATTTTAAAAATATTTTAACTCTCATACCACATACAGATGAATAAATTTTAAAAATATTTTAACTCTCATACCACATACAGATGAATAAATTGCATTGAAGACGGATGAATAAAACACAATTTTTTTTATATAAATTTTATAAATATTTTAATTCTCAAACATAAATAAATTAAATAAATTTAAGTAGTCTAAAGGTTTAATAAATAAATTGAATAAATTTAAGTAGTCTAAAGGTTTTTAACTTTTTATAGCACATTTTTTTAAACAGTTTTTTCCATAATCCAGTGGGAAATTTAAAAGGATCATTAGAATTGCAGATTTTAATTGTTGAAATTACACAATCCAAACACTTTAGAGGCTTTTTTTTAGTGATAATTCCATTAATAATTGAAAGGAATTCCATTGAGAATTGAAAGAAAAAGGTAAAAAATATAAATAGTTGTTGAAAATACACAATCCAAACACTTTAGAGGCTTTTTAGTGATAATTCCAGTGATAATTGAAAGGAATTCCATTGAGAATGGAAAGAAAAAAATAAAAAATGTAAATCCAACACTTTAAAGGCTTTTTAGGGCATTGAATCAATTTATACATTTAAAATTGTAATAAAAATTATAAGGCATTGAATCAATTTATACATTTAAAATTGTAATAAAAAAATTATCATTTTGCATAGCCCAATTCCTGTGATAATTGAAAGGAATTCCATTGAGAATTACATTTAAAATTGTAATAAAAAAATTGTCATTTTGCATAGCCCAATTCCAGTGATAAGTGAAAGGAATTCCATTGAGAATTGAAAGGAGAAAGTAAAAAATGTAAATCCAAATAAATTGGATTATTTGGATTGAGAATTGAAAGGAGAAAGTAAAAAATGTAAATCCAAATAAATTGGATTATTTGGATTGATGTTTGATGACATGAATTAGTACAGCTATACGATGCACCATTCCAAACTATCATTTTTCTTGGATTCTACTTAAAGCAAGTATAATGGAATATAATGTTTGATAGTCAAATACATACATCCTTTTCTTTAGATATTTGGAATACTTGACATTTTTATTCATAGCATAATTGTATTTGGCAGTCAAATAATTTCATTTCCCTCGTGTCTATTATGGATGAAAGACTCATAGTCTGGCCAAACTAAGATTGCTGCCTCCAAATCATGGAGGGGAAGTTGAAGGAAGGGGCAGGTATAAACTATAATGGAAACAATGCAACCTCCAAAGATTGAATATGAGGAAGTTAGAAGAAATCGTGGCTGTTAAAATTGAAGTCTTAGGCTGAGTTAGGTAGATTTGAAAATCTACGTTGTTGTAAACTAGATGACAAATTAGTGGATTCTTTAAAATTCACTAGTAATCAACTGTAATCGGCATTGAAAAATTGGAGAGTCAGAAAAAATAATTGCAAATTATGATACTAGAGTCTCACTTTGAATTAAAAACCAACATTGATGTTAAAAATTAGTAATCGCATTAAAATAAGAGACTGTAAAGTCACAAAACAGATTATTGTAGATTATGACATTGAACTCTCACGCCGAGTTCAATAGATTAAAAAATCAACATCCTTAAAATTCGCAATCGCCTTTCAAAGGCAACATTGTCACAAAATAGAATAAATGACATTTGTGAATTTCTTAAAATTCACAATAAGAAAATATAAATTAATCCAATTTCATATTATTGGTTGAAAGGCAACATTGTCACAAAATAGAATAGATGACATATTTGTGAATTTCTTAAAATTCACAATAAGAAAATAGAAATTAATCCAATTTCATATTATTGGTTGAAAGTTCAGTTTAATATAAATGTTTAGAAATTAACGAACTTTCATATTATTGATTGAAGGTTCTGTTTTATGTGGATGTTCATTAATAATATCCTAAAACAAAAAATTGATATTTTTAATTT
>ML789876.1:190741-210804 GCA_009831015.1 Picea engelmannii | reverse complement strand
TATGCAAATGGATCAATTTTGCAAACACAACTTTTATAGAAATTACACATTTAAGATGCATATAAACAACAACAAATAACAGTGAACATAAAACACATAACACAACAAATGATAAAGGAGTTCACCCCTCTCTTGGGCTACATCTCCTGGTCCAGCTTCCAATGGATCTTTTGTATTATTTGCTCAAAGTGCTAAAATATGTGCTTTACAATGCTCAAAATTTGAAATAGATGGCTCCAATGGCTTCAGAACATCCAAAAACTCCTAGCTGGGCTTTTTCGGCACCTCATTTGGCCAAAAATTGAAGAAGATAGGCTTCCTGGAAGTTCCCCTTCAAACTTGTTGTCTTTGGATCGCCAAAATGCACCTCTTGCTCCTCAACCTAGCCCCCACGCACATTTATGTGTTAAATCTCAACACCGGGCGCAACCGCACAAACGATGCGAACTGTAGGATGGTTATGGCGCGCCCAACCCCTAACCGCCAAGTCCGTGGGCATATGGTCTACCATACGACCGCGCACACATATAAAAGGGGCCAAGTCCCAAATCAAATGATAGAGCGACAAGTGTCGGCATGGTTTTATAACCGTTGGTAATAAAACTCCCGTGCAATACATTGACCATCGATCGTATGTGTATGGACCACCCGTTATATGTGTTATGACTCCGTTTGAACTATGTGCGCGGGTAGTCACATGATATATACACATATGGACGGGGGCTGGGGCTTAGCCCCATCCCTATCCACGCCCATTCCAAAACACATTGCAATTCAAATATAAACAAAACCATATAGTGGTAAGAACCACTACAGTGGCGCGCCAGTTGGGCGGCTCTTCCCAAGGCCATACCCCTGCCCGGAGGTCGTGGGGTTGATTCCTGCCGACTACACAAGTTTTAACCAATGTTTAGGTGACATGTGGCGGCCATTGATTGGGCCACGTGTCACCATCCTATTCGCCACAAACAAGCCACGTGTCATATTCCAACTCATCCACACGACTGCCAACCACACCTGCCACATGTCGTACGGCTCTGCCACATCAGCATATGTATGGACTGTACAGTCAACACATTTTTTTTGCCTGTTTGTCGATTTGAACAAAATGCGATATCTCTTTCATATGACATCCGTTTGAACCCAAACAAGTTGCATTGGGTTCATGACGATGAGGCCTACGCTCCCGTTCAATTTGAAGCGATTCTGAGCACTTTGAATTTTGAGCAAAATTTGATCCCCTGAATCATTGGCACTGGTCGAGTGGCTGCCATGTGTCACCTAGATTTGTGACTTACATAACCTAAATTTTCAGTTGGACCAAGACACTTGTCTCCATCTGATTGCACCATGTGTCCTTGATGACATGGTCTACTGACTTGGATCTCCTGATGTGTCACATGTCCTCCTCCTAGATCTAACGATCATATATTCATTTGAATCATTGATCCAATGACTGTGATCAGTTCATTTCGACGTTCGAAACTTTGGTTTATACACTCCTATTTCCCAAATCTCTCGAAGTGAGATTCGTCGACTAAACCTCGAGCATCTTGAATTCATCTAATGATCCTCCTTTGACACGAACAACCTAACACAATCCAACGATTGTCGGGATTTTGGTTGTTTCAGGATCTCATGAATCCTTGATCCAACGACTATGATCAGTTCATGATCAATGTTCTAGATTCATTTTGACATTTGGGACTTTGGGTTATACGCTCCCATTTCCCAAATATCCCGAGGTAAGATTCGTCGATTAAACCTCGAGCATCTTGACGTCATCTGATGATCCATATTTGTCGCGAAACACTTAATACGATCCAATGACTCTCGAAGTTTTGATTATTTTAGGATCTTGTGAATCCTTGATCCAATGGTTTTGATCAACTCTTAGATCACCGATCCAGATTTATTTCGGCATTCAAGACTTTGGGTTATGCGTTCCCAATTCTCCCGAAGTGAGATTCCTCGATTAAACCTTGACTTCATCTAATGGTTGAGAATTATCCCGTAGTAGATCAACGATCAAGGATGATTTCAGAACCTAAACTTGCGCAATTGTTAACACAATCCTTGCATCCCGCAATGGTTCCTCATCGTTGATCTGCCCTTACTGAGATTTGACGGTTAGGACTTAATCAAATGTTGATCCGAAGCCTCCTCTGTAACTCCTAGATCTGACGGTCTTGGTTTGTCCCGAAATATACATCAGTGGACAAGATTCTCCATCAATTCTTCTATAGTTTTACTGTGGGGATTTCACTCCTGATTGTGTTTCTATAATGTGCTTT
The DNA here is from genome assembly GCA_009831015.1 of Picea engelmannii. Classification (NCBI taxonomy): domain Eukaryota; kingdom Viridiplantae; phylum Streptophyta; class Pinopsida; order Pinales; family Pinaceae; genus Picea; species Picea engelmannii. Next base: position 208,510 of record ML789876.1, on the reverse strand, counting down.
CCCTTCTGAGCTTTGATTAACGTTTCTTGCTTCTGATTTGTTTCATCGCTATTTCTCCTGAGATTTTTTAATAACTGTTTGTGCATTCATTTATACACTGATCTTCAGTCGCTAACCCTCTTTAGCTCTTAATTCCTTGTACTTGGATTCTTTGCATGCTTCCTCTCTTGCGCTTTAGGTGATCGAGATCATTGAACTGTTGGGAATTCAATCCCGATAGTGTTTCTGCATTGATCAAATCTTGTGAAATCTAATATGTTGCCTCTCATGAGCTTTAGGTAGATTCCTCTACATGTTGTTCATAACAACTCATCATCACATCATAATGACATTGGTTGTTTGACATCAATGAAAATATGTCGAACAATATATTCAATTTTAAGGATGCTATTATGGTTTAATGTGAAAATAAATATAATATATATTCAATTTTAAGGATGTTGTTATGGTTTTATTCACATTAAATTGAATGGACATGACATAATAGAGGTTGTGCAACATGGGTGCTACTATGGATGCATGTTGATAGAAATGGGTGTCCATATGGGTATCCCTTGAGAAACAATAGGATGAAAAAAATGCATACAATCTCCCTTTCAAATTGCAACTAAGCATCACATATTTATGGTTGTGAAAAAAAACTTAACATTCATCCAATTGCATTTACATCTTTCAATCAATCAATCCTATTAATATCACCCAAAACCGGGTGAGTTATCTTCATAAATATTCACCATGGAAGCCACCTCTACAGTGTTATAGGGAACTGCAATGTATACATGTATCAAGCATCCCTCTCCAACGGGTAAGTTGACACAATCCAATGATGAAAAATCACGATTTTGATAATGAAATTATGTTGTTTTAGATATTTTGATATTATAGATGGATTTCTAAGCTTACTCATCTTGGATCAACTCGATACTACAATTTCCACAATCAAAACTTGTAATTTTAACAATTCATCAAAACTCGTATCTGATTAGTTAAGAAAATACGTCGAACATAGAACTTCATATTTCTTGAGAGGGCATAATTTTTAACCCTTTTTCTTTTGTCACCCATTTCTTGATGAGACTCTATTAAAACCCGGTCATATTTAATTGTTATGGTGACACTGGCCACATTTATGGTGGGCTTGCAATAATCCTTCTGTGATTTTCAACTAATTCAAACTCAAATTTCTACAATTGCAACATTGTTTTATTAGTTTAATTAAATTGATTTAAATTTTTTTTTGTAAAGGTCTACAAGTTGATAGGGTGGTGCCACTTTTGTTAAAATCTTTGGTGCCACTTTTGCTAAAATATTTTGCCATTTCTCTTCATCTAGGCCATTGAATTCACATTGTTTTGGGTTTTTGAAGAACCAAACATGGATTTTGGGGTTTTCAATTTGCATTTAACGTTATTTAACTACATTTCAATAAGTTAAAATTTATTTATTGCAAGTTCCTTTTTATCAATTCTATGACAATATTGATGTTATTAGTTTCTTGCTTTATTTAATTTGCTTTTGAGAAAATGTGTACAGACTATGTGAAAACCAAGAAGTTCTTATGGTAGTGGGATTAATTAATAAAGTGGGTAATTTTATTTTATTAAAGACCATTGGGTTGTGGCTTATTGTAGTTGGATGATTGAAGTTAGTAAAGTAATGTATCTTATTATGATCTTTCCTTATTCACTATAAACTAAAGAGGTTTTGCATATTTCTATGATATCAAATAATAAAAGTTCATTATTATGCATTAGTTAATCTTTGGTTTTAATTTACGGTCTAAAATGGAGTAATAAGTTACAAGAATTGAGATGAAAAACAATTTGACAATAAATTGATCGACATTGTATGAAGAGGCTTCAACACTACAATCATTTCACTTGGTTGGTTTGTTCCTCTTCGAGCCCCTCCAACTTGACTTGTTTGCATCTGGCTCACATCGCCCATAGGTATATTCTCTCTTTGGATTTTAATATATTCTTACAATGCCTGGAAGATAATATACTTGTTTTCTTTCATGACTCGTATCATGTTGGTAACTAGAACATAAAGAGAAGACATAAATCTATAAAAGGGTGTTAGGATGTTTAGACACTTAAGAGTTAGTTAAGATCAACTTCGTCTAATATGTCTTTAGGTAAAGTGTGTTAAGTACCTAAATAGATTTGCAAATATACTTTAGAAATAACCAAGAATAAACAAACCCATTCACCAAATATTCAACAAAAGAAATAGTAAAAACCCTTAGGGTAGGGAAACACCATACAATGGATCCTATTATGGAAGGGATCCTCTCATGTTCACTTGCCTCTTCGAGGGGAATCCTCCTATTGAGCTACTGCTCCAAATACAATAATTTTCTTCACACCCCATTACATTTTTTGATCCCCTTTATATAGTGATACCAACCACCTGAGAACATTATAGAAAATGAACCTTCTATAAGTAGAACCTTTAGTAAGTCCTCTTACATTTATTATATCTAACTAACATAATGGGCCTTGTTTAATAATATAGTGGATCTATTACACCTTACATTGAACGACCTCCACTATTATTACTATGGGTCCTTTGGGCCCTCCACTACTTCTCTAGCTACAATACATTCCATCCCCATTATGAAAGCATTGTCCTCAACACTTGTTATGAGGGTGTACAACCATATACTAGGGTCTCATGAATAATTTGTTGGCATGTTTACAGATAGAAGGCAGAGTATTTGTTTTTCATTGATGGAAAGATCAACACGATGAGAATATACTTGTTTTCCAATGATAACAAGATCAACAACGCAACAATAATGGAATGGAAAGAACACAAGTGTAAGCTCAATGAAGAACAACAGTGATCATTGGATTACCCATCTTGAATTCCCGATGGTCGTCATATCCAAATTTGGACAGGAGGAGCGCGCAGAAGAGGATAACATATCTCAGGCGTCAGATCTGAGTGCGAGGAACAACCATCGTTGGATCCAGAAGAACGAGCACGATATTTAAGTGTAAGGTGAAGCAGGCTTACAAAGTCTCGAAAGCAGGGGGATCGTTTGATCCGAAGGACACGTGGTAGCAGATGAGGAGTTTCACAAATTCGTGAATCAAGAGAATAGAGGTAAGTTAACCTACAACTCCACGAAATGTGAAATTGTGAAACAATCCTGGCCGTTGGAGATAGAGGACACATAATGAGTGATTGGAATTTCGCTAACCTGCACATTGGAGGAGTCAAAGGGATATGACATAAGAACTCACGATATGCTAAGTCACGAAATGATCTGGATCGTCGGATCACCAAAGTTCTGGACCGTTGATCTGGCAAGCGAAGTGCTTGAATGTTTGGCTCGTGGTCATAACCAAGGTCACATTGTCAAAGGCTGGAGGAAGGATCTAGCCTAGCTAAGTTCCATTTCAGAGATCGAGACATGGGAGAGTCGAGATGCCTCATCACGGGATTCCCAAAATCGTGAGTCGTGAAAGCACTTTATGGATAAGCGCTTGGTCACAACTAGTGGTCACGAGAAGGGAAGGAGCTATCCCAACTAAACTCAATTTCAGAGATCGTGACATGGGAGACTCGAGAAGTCTCATCACAAGATTTTCGATACGCGAAATTGCAAAGCGCCTGTTGGTGTAGCTGATGGTCATCGCTGGTGGGCATATGAAGGAAGGAGATTGCAAGTTTCAAGGCTCCATTTCGTGATTGGGAGTTGGAAGAGTCAGAGTGAATCGCAACAAAGTTCGCGAAACTTGAAACTGCGAAGTGCCTTTTGATTAGGCCCGTGGTCATAGCCAGTGGGCATATAGGATAAACATGAGTCCCTGCGGGTGTAATCCAATGGTGCTGATTAATCAAGAATTTGATCGAATGGCTACTGTATCACTTCACGGTTAATTGTTCAGTTACGATTCAGTTAGCAGAAGTGAATCATAGTTCTTGGATGTTTGGCGATTCAGGAGCTGATGCGTTTCTTTGGAGAGTCGAGATGTAACTGAATTGGTGGAGAGAATAAAAGAGAAATGTTGTGGCTGTGTGAGGTTGGTTGTTCTAACAAAAAAATGAGTTGAACTGTAAGAAGGGAAAAATTAAAGTATGCGCATTGTGAGATGAAACTCAAATATGAGAAACATAAGATGAACAGATAGAAGCAGAGCATATTTGCAGAACCGACAGAAGAAGAGTAGAATTGCAAAATAGACAGAAGCAAGTCAAGCCAAGTATGAATAGAGTAGAAGAAAAGTGAATCAGAGAAAAATTGCAGAACAAAGAAGAAGTGGTAAGAATCCCTATACCTATATTGTTGGTTATTCAATCATTTTTTTACATTCAGGGAGGTAGGGTGGTGCTAGGGAGGACTGTGGTCCTCTGATATTCAAGTTGGTTCTTGAATATTGGAAGTTGTATCTTCCATCTAGTTGTGGATAGAAAAAAGGGTGGCAGGGTGGTGCTAGGGAAAACACAGAGTTTTCTGTATGCAAGTTAGTGCTTGTATAAGTCCAGTTGGTGCTAGAACACTCAGGGAGTTGATGCTTCCTTATAGTGGGTGCTAGAGAAATAAGAGAGTTGGTGCTCTCATCAAGTTGGAGCTTGTAAAACAGAGGTAGTAGCCTCACATTGAGTTGGAGTTGGTGATCAAAGATAGATGATGTACAGAACTTAAAAGACTGCCTATCATTCGAAGAAGAAGAGGTTTTCTCCCTTTATGGGTTTCCTCATGAAAATTTGTCTTTGTGTATATCTTATGTGTGACTGATGTTCATTATTTCCGTTGTTCATATCTTATATAATATTGATGGTCACTTGGAAGAGATTAAAAATTGTTTGAATAAGTCATAAATTGTTTAAGCATAGTAACAACTGATTCAATCCCCCCCCCCTCTCAGTTGTCTTAGTAATTTCAACAATTGGTATCAGAGCGAGTTCCTTTCATTTAAAGGTAGATCTGTAAGCTTAAACATGACAAGTCATGAAGGGACTTCAACCACTAAGCCTCCTCTGTTTGATGGAACACATTTTTCCTTCTGGAAGGTTAGAATGAGAACATACTTAATGGGCTTAGGTGCTGACATTTGGGATGTAGTAGAGACTAGATATACAAAGCCTGTTGTGCTAACTTCCAAGGATGATAAGTTAGAGTTTAGATTTAATGATAAGGGAATGAATGCTATCTTGAATGGACTTGTTGAAGCCGAGTTTGTAAAGGTGATGCATCTTGAAACTGCCAAAGCAATGTGGGATAAACTTATTAGCAGTTATGAAGGAAATGAGAAAGTAAAAGATGCCAAACTTAAAAGATATAGATTGAAATTTGAACAACTAAAGATGAATGAATATGACACAGTTAGCAAGTATTTTTTAAGAGTTGAAGAACTTGTGAATGCCATGAAGGGTCTTGGTGAGAAGATTGAAGAATCATTTTTAGTGCAAAAGATTTTAAGGTCTCTGCTTGATAATTTTAATCCAAAAGTATCTGCAATAGAAGAACTAAATGATCTTAAATCTTTGTCCATTGATCAACTCCTAGGAACTCTAACTGCATATGAAATGAGACTTAGCAAAGATAAATCCATTACTAGAGAAACATCTTTTAAAGCAGACAAGAATATTGATTCAGAACTAGATGATATTGAGGCAAAATTTGTGAGAAGGTTAAAGAAAGGATCGGGCAAATACCAAGGCAAGCTACCCTTCAAATGCTTTAACTGTGGTAAAATAGGTCATTTTGCATCTAAGTGTCCTCACAAAGAAAAAGAACAAAAGGACCAGAACTCTAATGATGAAAATAAATACAAATTTAAGAAATATAGTAAAAAGAAAAGTTTGTGTKCAAACAATGATGACTCCTCAGAAGACATAGATAGTGATTCATCCTGTGAGGACAAGTGAATGATTTTATGCTTATGGAAATGGGATATATTGATGATAAACACACAGGAGGTGAAATGGATGATGAAGAAGCTGTGGTGGATATGGAAGGTGAATTAATCAGTGCTTTGGAAGAAATTGACAGACTTAGATGTAAGAAGAGAAAACAAAAACAATTGTTGATGCAGTTTAAAATGAATGGTAAAAAACCTGATGAAGACTTTGACTTACTAAAAGTGGAGTTAGAAGAGGCAAAGAAAATAGAGGACATTTTGAAACAACAGTTATCAGAAAATAAAGTGAGATGTTAAGCCTTAGAAGAAGAGATAGTAAAAACCAATAAAGAGATGGAGAAGTTTAAGGCATTGTATCACCAAAATCTATCAAGTATTGAAGCATCGGAAGGATTAACCTCCATTCTAAATCATCAAAGGAATCCAAAGTTGAAAGCTGGCTTGGGCTATGAAGAAGGATCAAGTAGTGGTCATCCAAGTAATATAGAACCCATCAAGTTTGTCAAATCTACAATCATTGACAACAATCACTATGCAGAAACAAAGAAATAAAATCAGACACTAAGAAGGAATGAAAGAAAAAGTACCAAAACCGAATCTATAGATCAGAGAAATTATTAGCATGGAAGAAATCGATCCACTCAAAGAAGACAGTCTTTTTTCAGGTACAAAGGATTTTTCTATGGATATTGTTTTTTCTATTCTAACTTTGGTCACAAAGCTATAACTTGTTCTTTAAGACTTAGATATGAGCAATCAAGTTACTCAAGGAATAATCAACAAAGATTGAGACATCCAAGCAATAAACAACCACAAACTATAAATCATGTGATGGTTGGGAGAAGGATGCACGTGAAACATAACAACAATTATGAGTATAACAATCATTACGATCTGTTATTCAGTGAACCATAATGTTACGTCTTCCATAACTATGGACATAAAGCTGTAGATTGTTTCTTAAGGAATTATCAGCCAGATTTGAATCCCACTGCTGAAAATTTCAAGGTTTGGAAGAAGAAAGAAGATGACAAGTGTAGACTAGTGTTATCATCCCATAGACAAAAGAATCTCTGGTATATTGATAGTGGATGTTCCAAATGTATGACTGGAGACAAAAGTAAGTTTCTAACTCTAAGTGAAACCAAATTAGGGAATGTAAGTTTTGGAAATGATGCACCAAAAAAAATAAAAGGTAAAGGAATTGTAAGTCTGAGTAATGGCAAAGGAAAATCTCAAGATGTGTTGTTTGTAGATGGTCTGAAACATAATCTACTAAGTGTCAGTCAAGTTTGTGATAGAGGATGTGAAGTGGTTTTTACTTCTAAAGATTGTAAAATAAATTCTGTGAATTCAGGACAGTTGGTTGCAAAAGGGATAAGAACATAAAACAATGTTTATGTGTTAAAAGAAGAAAAAGAAGAATGCCACTTAAGCAAGTATGATGAAAGTTGGCTATGGCATAGGAAACTTGGACATATAAATTTTGATCATATAATCAAGCTTAGAAACAATGGGGCAGTAAAAGATCTTCCAAAGATATCAAAGCCATATGATTTTGTTTGTAAACCTTGCCAAATAAGAAAGCTTACTCGGACACAATTCAAATCTAAAAACTTTCCTTCAACAGAAAATCCTTCCAATTAGTACATATGGATTTATGTGGACCATCAATGAAATAAGGTACAGGAAAATAAAACTATTTTATGTTGATTATTGATGATTATTCTAGACTAACATGGGTTGCCTTTTTGAAGGAAAAATATGAAGCATTCGAAAAATTCAAAGTGTTTAAGGCTCTAACTGAGAATCAAACAGAAAAAGGATTGAAGGTAGTAAGGTCTGATAGAGGAGGAGAGTTTATCTCATGTAACTTCAAAGAGTTCTGTGATAAACATGGGATCAAAAGAGAGTACACAATTCCAAGGACTCCACAACAAAATGGAGTTGTTGAGAGGCATAATAGATTAGTACAACAAATGGCAAGATCAATGATGAATGAAAGGAATATACCTCAAACATATTGGGTGGAAGCAATCCATACAACTGTTCACATTCTTCACAAATCTCATCTCAGGCCACACAGTGACAAGACTCCTTATGAACTATGGTTTGGAAGACATGCTTCAATCAAGCATTTTAAAGTCTTTGGGAGTAAATGTTATATTAAGAATAATGATGAAAATATTGAAAAATATGATGACAGGGCTGATAAAGGTATCTTCTCAGGTTATGCTACAAACAGTAAAGGATACAGATGTTAAAATAAGAGGCTGTTTAAATTGGTTGATTGTATCGATGTAACACCCTGTTTCCCCCAGTTTGTAAAAATAACTATACTGGCCAAGAACTGTGGCAAACCCAAAAATGTGAATAATATTATGTATATATATATATATTGCAGGACTGCTAAGAGGGGATATGCTGAAAAAGAGACCACGATGGCTGAAGAAAGGTGGCGTTAACTTCTACCGAAACCAATACCGTATTTGGACTTCACTGGCCCAGAGAACCAAGAGCGGCTCGCTGGCCCCGAATTAAATGACTCGCCAGTATTGGTAGGTAAATGGATCCTCATGAGTAATGAGGGATGGGGGGGGGGTGAACCGCCCATCCATAGAGCCGTCAGGCCTGACCAGTGTGAGGGAAATCACGCCACATGCAACCTCGCAAGAGGAAAAAGGCGTGAGGGAGAAGCGAGAAGGGGGAAGATGCGAGGGAAGGAAGAAAACTCTGGAAAAATACAGAGTGAGTGATAGCAGAGAAGAAGGACAGTAACCTTCATTCTCGGTCACTGGAAAACAAAGACGCAGTCTCGCAGCATCGTGGTCTCAGCTCGGGGGTGGCTAGTGGTAAATCCTATCAGAATCGTTGAGCCTACGGTTGGGTGGAAATGAGCACCCCTCTCAACAGTTGCACTCACTTCTGGTGTTATTTCTGATAAGTGTTTTACATCTTGCATCTTGAAATTTATATGCTGACATATATGCTCTTAGTCTGTGCAATTTTAGGAATGGTTTGAGTATAAGACTGCCTGTGTAGTGTTTTGATTCAGAAATGGTGGTTGCATGCTTATAATGGAAGGGCCATGTATGGCTTATGTTTATAAATAGATTTATATGTATATACGCACATTGAATCAATTCAAAATTTAAGCCATTTCTCGGGAAATCTATACCCTTATTCGTCTCAGGTGATACCCTGGATAAACCTCCCCATAGAGACACCCTTTTTGAAAAGCTTAGAAGAGGTAGCACTTTGTGTGCAAAGACTCTGCAGAGGCACATAAGTCGCAGAATCCCTTGAGGATTCGAAGAATAAGTATCGATCAACGGATGAGATCCTGTTGAAAGATATGTGGTTATTCACGACCGTTAGATTGAAGGAATAAACGAGGGCGTTAAATGCCTTAACCGCTTTTTTTTCTTTATCTTCATGAGTAGCGAAGAAATCGGGACCATAGATCCCCAAGGTCCGTGAAAGAATCTAAACCATGGATTTGTGTCCAGGTAGCTTAGGAACGATGAAATGGAGAGACAGGTCTGAGCCATCAGATCTTGTTCTAAACAACCGAAAGACCTTGGATCTGTCGAAAGTTGCACGAGGTTTAAACCTCACGCAAAGAACCGCAGAAGCGAAATTCCCGAGAAGGAGTTCGTATTGGGATTTCGACATTCGGGAGTTCAGGAGTCCAGAGGACGAGAGTCCGGGTACTCGACATCAGAAGTCCAGAAATAGTGAAAGAACCTGAACCGTCTGTTGGAAGGAGGACACGTGTCGCGAAACCACCCATATCGAGGATTCAGACATTGGGAGTCATAGAGGGAAGTCTTTCGACTTCGCGGGTGGCAAAGTTGCGAGAGAATCGTAGCTGTCCATCTGAGGAGGACAGGCAACACCTTTTCGTGTACACAGACCATGTAGGAATCACAGAGGTGGAGGAAATATTTCGCGGTTTCAGAGAAGAGAAGCTCGTGAGGGATAGTGCCATTTTGTGCACAGAGCCTTAGCTGCAAAGGTCGCAGAGGAGAAGCAAAGGCCGAGACCTTTGATACTTAAGAAATATTCCAAGGAGAAGGAAGAGAAGCGCATGTTCAAGGAGGATCTACAACTGCCGTTAGATCAGCTGGAGCGAAATAGATCTGGGTCGTCGAAAAAGTACGTCTAGACGCGCGCAGAGGAGAGCAGAAATGGACGGTGGAGACACTTCGAGATAGAAGTGGCGAACAACCGATAGTCATAGGGTCTTGCAAAGTTGCAAGGCAGTTAGGGTCGCTGCAGTCCCAAAGAGATCTGAGTTCGGGATCTTGCATCTCGGGGTTTCGTAAGAAGAGAGCGCAAGAGTTGGGTGCTCCAACTCACGAAGTCACGAAGTGGGAAGTGGTGAGGAGAAAAATCTGAACCATTGGATCCAGGAACGGGAGGACCGTTGGATCAGAACTCTGTGGAGATATCGCATATCAAGAGTTCGGGGGTTCGAAGGTTGGAAGGGGTCACTTTCGACCGTAGAAGTCACGAAGTGTCGAGATCCAAGGCTCGTGAGAACACATGGCACATCCATCAGGTGGAGCCCTCGTGATTGACAGGTGGGCACGCGTCGCCTGGAAAGGAGTCAACCCTCTGTTGACTTCTCGTGTCTCGAAGATTCGCGAGATAGGAGAACGAAGGCTGAACGCTCCAACTCGCGAGGTTGCGAGTTGTGAAAAGTGCGAAGATGAAGTCAACCATTGCTGACTTTCGCGTCTCGGGATTTCGGAGAAGAAGAGCATGAGAGCTCGACGCTTCAACCTGCGAGGTTGCGAGTAGCGAAAAGTGTCAAAGGGAAATCATGCATCACATTTCCCCGAATCACAAAAAGTCGATGAGCGCTTGGCTGGCTTAAGCGTGCAGACACGGGACAGGGTCAGGTGGACAAGACCCCAAGGGGGAAACCTGCCACTCGCTAGCCCTGTCGGGGTTCGACACTTCGCCGTGTTAGGGTTTGCAGAGTCGAAAGACTCGACTCTCTGGTAGTACTAAGCCGCAAAGAGCGAAAAAGTGCCATACTTGTTCGGCCTGTGGTCGCGACCCACGATCACATAGAGGTGGACAAGGAAGGAACTAGCCTATGCTAAGACCCCCGTAGGCATTTCGGGGATTCTGATCCTCAAGAATTCGACGAAAAATATTGTTTTCCTTAGTGGGTATGTGACAATCGACATGAAAGTTGATGAAGAAATCTCGGTACGAAATATAAGCAGTGTTGAACCAAGCACAAAATATATAGTTGAAGATGAAGATGAACAGGTCTAAGGATCAAAAAGAGAAGAATATGAATAAGATGAAGATACGAATACTCCAGCTGACACAAATCAGCAGAAAGAGACAAAACCACCTCTTAGAATTGTTAGAAAGAATCATCTTGAAAATTAGATAATTGGAGATATAGATAAATGAGTTCAGACAAGAAGGAAATTGATTAAGGACTCAGAACAATCTCAGGTTGCCTTTTTATCTATGACTGAACCTAAAATTTTTGATGAAGCTAGCAAGCATGATGATTGGATTAGAGCTATGAATGAAGAGCTTGATCAGATTGGGAAGAACGATACTTGGGAGCTTGTTCCTAGACTTGAAGACAAGAATGTAATAGGCTCCAAATGGGTGTTCAAGAATAAAATGAATGAAAAAGGACAAGTTGTTAGGAATAAAGCCAGATTAGTCTATAAAGGGTATGCACAAGTCGAAGGACAAGACTTTGATGAAACCTTTGCACTAGTTGCAAGATTGGAAGTCATCAGAATGTTTCTTGCATACTCATGTCATAAAAACTTTAAAGTATACCATAAGGATGTAAAGTCAACATTTCTTAATGGAGATCTAGAGGAAGAAGTATATATGGAGCAACCTGAAGGATTCTCACTGATAGATAATCCTGACTATGTCTGCAAGTTGAATAAGGCTTTATATTGTCTGAAACAAGCACCATGAGCTTGGTATTATAGATTGGACAAATCTTTACAAGATAAAGGGTTCAACAAAGGAACTGTTGACAACAATCTCTACATTAAGTCTGAAGGTGATGATTTACTAGTTGTTTTGGTTTATGTAGATGACATTATTTTTGGATGTACTAATGATTCTTCTATCCAGTGGTTTGCTAACTCTATGAAAATAGAGTTTGAGATGTCCATGATAGGAGAACTGTCATATTTTCTTGGTTTACAAGTAAATCATAGTTCTACAAGAATATTTATCTCTCAAGAAAAATATTTGAAAGAGATGTTGAAGAAATTTCAGATGGAAGATTCTTCTCCTGCTAATACACCTATGGTGGTCGGTTGCAATCTTAGTAAAGATGATATTTCACCTGATGTTGATCAAAAGGCATATCGATCAATGATAGGCAGTGTTTTGTACATCACAACATCCCGTCCTGATATAATGCAAGCTATTGGAATGGTAGGTCGTTATCAGTCTGCTCCTAAACAAAGTCATTTAATAGCTATAAAAAGGATATTCAAATACTTAAAGGACACAATGACTTATGGTCTGTGGTATCCTAGAAATCAAAATATTCAGTTAACTGCTTATTCATATGTTGATTGGGAAAATTGTGTGGATGAGAGAAAGAGCACCAGTGGAGGTGCATTCTTCCTGGGTGACTCGTTGGTACCATGGATTAGTAAGAAGTGGGGATATATTTCCTTATCAACTATAGAGGTAGAGTACATTGCTGCTGCTACTTGATGCACTCAGATTTTATGGATGATCCAAACTCTTGCAAATTTGAAGGTAAATTATATTGATCTGATTCCAATTCATTGTGATAACACCAGTTCCATTAGTGTCTCCAAGAACCCTATTCTTCATTCCAAGACTAAGCATATCCCAATCAAATATCATTTTCTCAGAGAGCAGGTTATAAACAGAGTTGTTCAGCTGGATTATATTCCTTCCATAGAGCATATAGCTGACATCTTTACTAAACCGTTAGCAATGACACCTTTTGGATATCTTCGTCAGAAGTTGGGGGTTATACCTTCTTTTGTCTAATATGTTCACCTTGTTAGGGGGAGTACTTATTGAATATCTGTTATATTTATAGTGAATATAGCTCTGGTTCTTTCATTCATAGTTGACAGGGGGAGTATGTGCCTGTCGCATTTGTCATACCTTCGAGATGTACTACAACAGCTCAGGGGGAGTGTGTTTCTTCTTTGACATTGATGCCAAAGGGGGATAAAGTGTAGTGTGGTAAGGATGCTACAGGGTATGGTTGGATGTCCATGCAGAATAATGCAGTTCTTTAGGCTATTCAAGGTTGCCATCAATGCCAAAGGGGGAGATTGTTGGCATGTTTACAGACATAAGGAAGAGTATTTGTTTGTCATTGATGGAAAGATCAACACGATGAGAGTATACTTGTTTTCCAATGATAGCAAGATCAACAAACTAACAATAATGGCATGGAAATAATAGAAGTGTAAGCTCAGTGACGAGCAACAGTGATTGTTGGATCACCCATCCCGAATTCCCGATGACCGTCAGATCTGAATTTAGACAGGAGGAGCACATAGAAGAGGAGAACAGATCTTAGGCATGAGATCTGAGCGCGAGGACCTATCGTCGTTGGATCCAAAAGAATGAGCACGATATTTAAGTGCAAGTTGAAGCGGGCTTACAAAATCCCAAAAGCAGGGGGATCATTCGATCCAAAGGACACATGGTAGCAAATGAGGAGTTTCGCAAATTCGTGAATCGGGAGAATAGAGGTAAGCTAACCTCCAACTCCATGAAATGTGAAGTCGTGAAACAATCCTGGCCTTTGGATCCAGAGGACATGTGACGAGCGATTGGAATTTTGCTGACCTGCACATTGGAGGAGTCAAAGGGATATGACATAGGAACTCACGATATGTGAAGTCGCGAAATGATCTGGACCGTCGGATCACCAAACTTTTGGACCGTTGATCTGGCAAGAAAAGTGCTCTAATGTTTGGCCCATGGTCATAGCCAAGGTCACATCATTGAAGGCTGGAGGAAGGAGCTAGCCTAGCTAAGTTCCATTTCGGAGATCGCGACATGGGAGAGTCGAGATGCCTCATCACGGGATTCCTGAAATCGCGAGTCACGAAAACGCTTTATGGATAAGCGCTTGGTCATAGCTAGTGGTCAGGAGAAGGGAAGGAGCTATCCCAACTAAGCTCCATTTCGGATATCGTGACATGGGATACTCGAGAAGTCTCATCACAAGATTTCCGATACGCGAAATTGCAAAGCGCCTGTTGGTGTAGCCGATGGTCATCACTGGTGGGCACATGAAGGAAGGAGCTTGCAAGTTGCAAGGCTCCATTTCATGATCGAGAGTTGGAAGAGTCAGAGTGACTCACAATAAAATTCGCGAAACAAAAAACTGCGAAGTGCCTTTTGATTAGGCTCGTGGTAACAACCAGTGGGCATATAGGATAAACACGAGTCCCTGCGGGTGTAATATAACAATGCTGATTAATTGAGAATTTGATCGAAGGGCTATTGTTTCACTTCACGGTTAATTGTTCAGTTATGATTCAGTTAGCATAACTGAATCATAGTTCTTGGACGTTTGGCGATTCATGAGCTGATGCATTTCTTTGGAGAGTCGAGGTTTAACTGAATTGGTGGAGAGAATAAAAGAGAAATGATGTGACTGTGTGAGGTTGGATGTTCTAACTGAAAAATGAGTTGAACTGTAAGAAAGGAAAAATTACAGTATGCGCAGTGTGAGATGAAACTCAGAGATGAGAAACATAAGTTGAACAGACAAAAGCAAAGTAGATTTGCAGAACAGACAAAAGAAGAGAAGAATTGCAAAACAGACAGAAGCAAGTCAAGCCAAGTATGAACAGAGCAGAAGAAAAGTGAAGCAGAGAAGACCTGCATAATAGAGAAGAAGTGGTAAGAATTAATATACATGTATTGTTGGTTATTCAATCATTTATTTACATTCAGGGAGGTAGGGTGGTTTTAGGGAGGACTGTGGTCCTTTGATATTCAAGTTGATGCTTGAATATTGGAAGTTGTATCTTCCATCTAGTTGTGGCTAGAAAATAGGGTGGTGGTTGGGAAAACACAGCGTTTTCTGTATGCAAGTTGGTAGGGAAACACAATAAATAGTGAAAACCCTTAGGGTAGGGAAACACCATACAATGAATCTTATTATGGAAGGGATCCTCTCTTGTTTACTTGCCTATTCAAGGGGGCATCCTCTAATGAGATACCGCTCCAAATACAATAATTCTCTTCACACCCCATTACATTGCCTGAACCCTTTTATATAGAGTTACCAACCACCTAAGAACATTCTAGAGGATGAACCTTCTAGAAGTAGAACCTTCTAGTAAGTCCTCTTACATTTATTATATCTAACTAACATAATGGGCCTTATTTAATAATATAGTGGATCTAATCCACCTTACATTGAATGATCTCCACTATTATTACTATGGGCCCTCTGTCTCCCCCCACTACCTCTTCGAGGGAGCATCCTCCTATTGAGATACCATTCCAAATACAATAATTCTCTTCACACCCCTTTACATTGCTTGAACCCCTTTATATAGTGCTACCAACCACATAAGAACATTCTAGAGGAGGAACCTTCTAAAATTAGAACATTCT
Organism: Picea engelmannii; assembly: GCA_009831015.1. NCBI lineage: Eukaryota > Viridiplantae > Streptophyta > Pinopsida > Pinales > Pinaceae > Picea > Picea engelmannii. The sequence goes on along the minus strand of ML789876.1, from coordinate 192,995 downwards.
AGTATGTCCTCTTACATTTATTATATCTAACTAACATAATGGGCCTGATTTAATAATATAGTGGACCTAGTCCACCTTATATTGAATAGCTTCCACTATTATTACTATGGGCCCTCCGACCCCCTATCACATCTCTAACTACACTACAAAGTGTATTTATTTAGTGTGTTTCCTTAGTATGCATTTGTAGTTATATGATCCAACGGTCATGATATGTTCTACACATAAAGTGATCTGACGATTCACATTGTCCTTGATATTGATGACTAAATTGATTTGTGGCTTACACCGGATTGGTCCATGATCTCTATTTAAAGAGCATGGATGATCATTTGTTGAAGATCGATTGTGAGAAACTCATATGTAAAATTATTTTCTTTTTCATTACTATAATGCCTCAAGTGGCCATGTTGGCTAGGGCCATGTACTATTTCCCTCTTTGAGGGTTTTAACTACATAATACACTGGTGTATTGATCTTTGATATGTTGGTGTGAGCAGTTTCTTAAGGTGTTTGACCTATGTGAAAATACCCTATTTGTTTAACATGGTATCAAAGCCCGTATGAAGACATGCTCCCATTGTTGATCGAGATCTTGAACCTATGTTGCGACATGCATCAAATTTTTTTTGGGTTCTACTATTTTCGTGCATTTTTGGTCCAAGTGGGTTGTTTCATTGCATCTGAAGAATTGTTTTCAATTGGAAACACTTTTTGTTTAACCTTGTAAGGTTTTTGTTGGACCAAGATACAACCATTTTTTTCAAATCCAAAGGTATAAAGTTTCATTGTGGTTTTAATTTTTTTTTTTTTATATAGTATGTGTTAATATTTCAGTTTTTTGTTTATATTCCCAGTTTGCCACCCTTCCCAGTCTATGTATTCTCTTTTCAGTGTGCTCTATGTGATCTTAACAAACTAGAAATAGAGTGGAAAATGTTTTCTTTTATGTGTATGTTTTTTGCTATGTGTTTTATGCAATCTTAGTAAATTAGAAACAAAAATAAAATTTGCATTTTTTGGGCAGGCTAATTGAGACCTAACCCCGATATTGTTAAGTTTCAGATTTTTATTTTTTTGAAATTTCGTTTGTTTTGTGTTTGGATGTGTTGAATTTTTTGTAGGCAAAAACAAGGTTTTTTGTAAGCACACACTTTGAGAAAAAGAKTAAAAAAAATAGGAGCCCGCCTCCTCCTCCTTGGTAACATTTGTTATATGGTTTGCATCATCTCACTTGGTCAAAACTTACTTTATTAAATAAGAGGTCTTGAGTTCAAGTCTTTCTTTTCTTTAAGTTTTCTTTTGAAAAAAATCATGCAACTTTTAAGTTATCACATAATTTTATTGTAAAATGCATTTAAATACTTAAATTATAAAAGTGAATCACTATAAAATAACTTTAATGTTCTTTTTTTAAAATACTCCATGTATGCAACTTTAATTTATAAAGTAACTACATGGTAAAATTGATTCTCACTTATTTTATAAAAGTGGGTCACTTCATATAAAATAATTTATTTATAAAAGTGAGTTTATAGGAAAACTTAGAGAAGGAACGAAAACTTATTTTACTCAACAACCATAGTGTGCATGCATCACTACATGGGCCAACCTCTACCTGCCATGTGGCACCTTGGTTACCCTTTATGTCTTTCTTAAAAATGGCATAACTTTGACATCTAAAGTCCATTTTTTTAAACTATCTATTTTTTCAAGAGCTTTCCATCTAGACAATCAATTTCTACTTTTGAAACCATATTACCTACATATTTTAATATGGTTAGTGCAAGTGATATTTTGCTTACCAATTCAAAGTACTTCTCATGGAAATATCGTATAGAGGATGCACTATGAAGTAAAGGACTTTGTTTGATTACCTTGGGAAAATAAAGTTCCTCCATTGATGCGTCCAAAAAGATGAATCAGATAATAAAAAAGATGAAGCATGTGGATTAATCAGAATGTCCATATCTAGTGATTTATGATTTCACCATCTCTAGTGATTTACGATTTCACCATYTCTAGTGATTTAYGATTTCACCTTCAAGGAATTGATGACCTCGAGGAAGCTTGGGAAAAGTTGGAAATTATATTTGGTAAACACAACGAGGTTCAAGCCCACCATCTTGAAAACCAATTGATTTCTTTAAATCCTAGTGATTTCTCTTACATTGAATATTATCTATCTAAGTTCAAAACACTTAGAATTTTACTTGAAGATTGTATTTAATACAAAAGAAGGATGCCCAACGCC
>ML789876.1:103011-130973 GCA_009831015.1 Picea engelmannii | reverse complement strand
TGTCATCAACTTGTATATGCTCATCAACCAACTAAGACGTGTACCATACCATTTATCAACTGTAAACTAACATACATACTATCTCATGCATCAATCATGAACCAAATATACATCAATAAAGAATAGTGAATCATGAACTAGAGTATCAACCATGTGTAACTTGTACCATATACCATACCATCAACCATATGCAGATCTGTACCATATCATCATTGACGTATCTCAAAGAACCACTGCATGCCCCTCATGCATATGCCACCATACAACATGAATATGCCTCAACCATATGCAATCAAATCAAATATAAGAGCTATAAGAACCATGTCATATGTTGAACCAGATATAAGAGTGCTCCTCTCCTATCCAAGCAACCAAGATATACCATATCCAGATACCAAACCAACCATACCAAGTATGCCTCACGCATACACCATATCATGACAAGAAGTAACCATCAAAACAAGTATACAACCATACCAATACCTTTGTAGCTGACCTGAAACTCTGAGATCCTGACCTGTAGACTTATTTCAAACCTTTAGGGACCTAGTACTAACATCTATTCAAGCTTTCATAAGATTTTCAGAGATACACAATTTTATTTTCTACAGCCTGTGGATATCCACACTTTCCTCCACTATATCCCACATACATCCACGCCCTAATGACCTGGAACACTCATATACCTCAGAAACTAGGGTTTTCTGCAACCCCGAGACATTCACCTTCGACCCTCCTTTGTTGCCTCAGAAAAATGTTGTCACAACCTTAGAAAAATATCACTAGTTCATAAGATAGATAATCAATGAATGAGTGTGTGAGTGTTCTTGTGAGAGACTCCTTGAGGTGTTTATATAATTTTTCATAGTAACCTCTATTCTTACTTTAGGGATTTCTTGTTGCAACCACTTTACCCTTTGACTAAGACTTGTAACCAACTAGGGGATTCTTGACCACTCTTCGCGGCTTCCAAATTTACAAGGCCATATCTCCCTAACCATGAGGAACCACATGGCGTTCCACATCTCCCCATGAAAGACACAACATGTACTATCCATCTATGATATTCCTCACTACAAGTACACTATCCTTCTTGTCCATATTCCTTAATCAAATTCAGGTACCAAAACCACACCTTTGGGGCTTCTTCAAGGGTTGACATCAATGGAAACTAAACTGTCAACAAGATTTATTGGAAACATGAGCCCACAAAAAATATAAGTTTCAACACAAACTAGTTGCAAAGAAATAACAAAAAAGGTAAAACAAGTTAACAAAATGACATTCAACAATACATGGATTTACATGGTAAAAACATAACAATATGCCAAGGAAACATCCATGGGGCAAGGTATATACATTATTATTGATTAGAGGTAAATATTACAATCTTCCAACAACAATCTTACAAAAATTGCATATGATTCTCATGGCTACGCAGTTATATATCGTCTTCAACATAACTACCACCTTTACATAAACTTCCATCGTTCTCCTCTTTTGATTATTGTCACAATTCCAACAATTTACCTAATACCTTTTCAAGCCCACTCATCACCTTTTTAACAAGCCAAGATAAGTCAAACACCATCGTAGCTTCTCTAACAATACTGGTTTTGTAAACACATCTGCACAATTTTATTGAGTATGAAATTTCTTAATAGCTACTCCACCTCCACCAATAATATATCTTACAAAATGGTATTTAATAAAAATATTCTTGGTCTTACTGTGATAAGTGTTGATATTATGGTAGCTACGAGAGGTATTAACCTACACTTGTGACCTTTGATGAGATTAGAATATTCCAAGAAGCAAGAAGAACCCTAAAAGACTTGGACATAACCCTAGAAGTAAAGTTGGCTAAAGAGAATATTTTATATTGAGTCTTTAGCCTCCATAAAGAGAAGTCGACCCAAACAACATGGAAAGAGCAGTATAAATATAAGGAACCAGAGCTCATTTGATACACACAAGTCGCAACTGCAGAAATCTGGTAGTGCGCAAGTCCGGGGAGAAGCTGCAACTGTAGTTACTGCAACCTGTAATTTCGGTATTTCTAGGTTGGAATTTCTTATCAGTCTTGGTTATCTTTGCTTGTTTCATTAGCCTTGGCTGGCTATTGAATTACTACCATAATTCTTCTCTCTGTCAAGGTCAAGGTTCTTGGGGGTGGCATTCGTGCCTATGGTTGGGTGACAATATTGCTATATTGTCTATGGTTAAACGAGCACACCCACTTTTCTAACAGGTTATGGGCCCACACCTCCTTCATTCAGTTTAACCACTGGAATGAAGCTAATCCATAAGGTTATCAATTTCGTTGAAGAACTGCCACTAGGGTTTCTAGCAGGTGCAGTTACTGAAGCACTGCCGCTAGGGTTACTAGCAGGTGCAGTTGCAAAAACCCTAAAACTCTTGCCCAACACATTATGATGGAACACCTTACTCAAGGAGAATATATTCTAGTGCGCCTTAGTCCAGCGCACCTCTTGGCACTCTCAGAAGGGAAAAACGTCAAGGTTGAGATTTTGGGTCAAAGTCAAAGTTTGACCAGTTATCGGTCAACATAAATCATGAATGAAAACACTAATCATCTACACTATTAAGCTCTCACAGGAACTCTTGAAGATGACATGTGGATAATTGACATTGGAGCTTCCAGGCATATGACAGTAGACCAAGTCAGACTCTCTAATCTGAATGAAAAGAGGACATCCTACAAGGTAGAACTTGGAGATAAGAACACATATCCAGTCGAAAGAATTGGTCAAGCCTCCATCAAATTGAAAACATGTAACAATGTTCATTTGAGCAATGTATTATATGTATTTGGTTTAAAAATAATCTTGTATCCATATCTTTCTTAGAAGACAAAGGAAACATAATAGCCTTTGTAGATGGAAAAGTATTATCTTGGTCTAGAGATTCCAGCATAGAGAACACTAGAGTTATTGGAACCCGTGAAGGAAGACTATATAGACTACTAGAATGAAATGATGAAGCTCTTGTACATGATGAAGTCAATCCCAATGAACTTTGGCATAAAAGGTATGCTCATATCAACTATCAAGCATTACCTTTCCTCAAAGAGATGGTTGAAGGAATACAAGAACTACAATCTACACATGAAGGAATTTGCAAAGGAAGTTCTCTTGGTAAGAATGTTAAAAAACCATTCTCAAGCAGCAATAATTGATCTAAGGAAATACTATATCTAATACATTTAGATGTTTACAGTTCGATGCCAGCCAAATCTCTAGGAGGTTCTCTTTACTATGTAATTTTTATAGATGATTACACAAGAAATAATTGGTTATATCTCTTGAAGACAAAGGATGAAGTTTTCAGCAAGTTTCAAGAATTCAAAGCAGAGATAGAGAACCTCACAAACAAGAAAATTAAGACCTTGAGAACAGATAATGGAGGAGAATACACATCCAAGGAATTTGTTTCCTTTGGAAAATTGACAAGAGTTAGGAGGGAACTAACTGTTCCTCATAATCCTCAACAAAATGGTGTAGCAGAAAGGAAGAACAGATCTATTGAAGAAACTGTGAAGGCACTAATGAATGTTCAAGGTTTATCTACGTATTTGTGGGGAGAAGCAATCATGACAAAAATATATGTCCAGAACAGAAGTCCCCACCGCATATTCAAGGATATGACTCCAGAAGAATCCTTCTCAGGAAAGAAACCTAATGTGGAACACTTAAGAATATTTGGATGCCCTGTTTACATTCACATCCCCAAGGATAAAAGGAAGAAATTAGAACCCTCAAGAAATAAGGGCATATTTGTGGGATATAGTGAATCATCCAAAGCCTATAGAATCTATATCTCGGAACAACATAAGGTTGAATTCAGCAGAGACATAACCTTCAACGAAAATATGGCTTTCAAGAAATCCATAGAAGAAACTATAGAAGAAGAAGAGTATGAAGAGCCTAAAGAAGAAAGCACATGTCTTCTAGAAATTCAGAATGAAGAAACATAACAACTTGATCATCCGATGCAACCATGTGAACCTATTGAAACAATGATTGTACCCAAAAACAAGAAACGTCCAGCTTGGCTTGAAGCTACTCTAGAAGAAGCAAAAAGACTCAAATCCCTAAGTGGCACCTTCATAAAAAGAAAAAATCCCAAAAGATTCTCCAGCTATGCAGCATGTATGCCAAAGATTCTAAATGAAGAACCCACCACATTTGAAAAGGCAACTCAAAAGAAACAATGGAAAGAAGCCATGGCATAAGAACACCAGTCCATCATGAAAAATGATGTATAGGAAATTGTGCCTAGACCCAAAGAAAAATCAATAGTAACTTCAAAATGGGTCTATAATATCAAACATGCATCAAACGGAAGCGTGGAAAAATACAAAGCAAGGTTCGTAGCTAGAGGGTTCTCCCAGAAGGAGGGAGAATACTGTGATAAAAATTTTTCTCATGTTGTCAAATATACTTCTATTAGATCCATTATGTCTCTTACTGCTTCCATGGGATGGAGTTTACATCAGATGGATGTAAAGAAAACTTTTCTCAATGGAGCAATCGAAGAAGAAGTATACATTGAACAACCTCAAGGATTTTAAATACACTCCAGAGACACTCATGTTTGAATATTAAAGAAATCCCTGTATGGACTCAAGTAAGCTCCAAGATCTTGGTATGCCAGAATAAACAACTACTTAATAAGACTTGGTTTCTCTAAGAGTCATGCAGATCCAAATCTCTACTACAAAGTCATGAACAATGTACCTGTGATTCTACTACTATATGTCGACGATTTATTATTGACAGTTGAAGAGTTCAAAATGAAAGATCTTGGTCTCATGTATTATTACTTGGGACTAGAAATATGGCATAAGCGTGGTGAAGTATTCCCTGGATAAGGAAAGTATGCAGTGAAGATTCTTCAGAAGTTTGGAATGATGGATTTCAAATCCATGGAAACTCCTATGAACACAGATATAAGAAAACTAAGAGACTCATATTTTGATCCACTAGACCCATCCCTATATCGACAATTGATTGGGTCGTTGATGTATTTAGTGAATACTCGACGAGATATTTGCTTTGCTGTAAACACCCTGAGCCGGTTCTAGGTGGAAACCATACATGAGCATTGGATAGATGCAAAGCATGTTCTGAGATATATTCATGGGACGCTAAACTATGGTTTAACATTTACCTCATCCAGTGATATACAACTTCATGGATTCATAGATTCAGATTGGGCAGTGAGTGCAAAATACAAAAGCAGTACTTCAGGGATGTATTTCATCTTGGGCTCCACTATGATATATTGGGGTAGTAGGAAACAAAATTGTGTCGCACTCAACACAACATAAGAAGAATATATCACAGCATGTGAGGCATGTACAGAAGCAGTATGGTTGAGAAAGATGATTTTTGGATTATTTGATTAGGTTCTAGATTCGACCATAATATACTGTGACAATCAGAATTGTATAAGGCTATCCGAACACCCAATGTTTCATGAACGGTTGAAACACATTGCGATCAAATACTAATTTAATCGAGATAAAGTACATGAAGGAGAGGTGAAGCTCCAATATATCTCCATAGATGAGCAGACAACATATATTTTGACAAAGCCTTTGTCTAAGATAAAGTTTGCATACTTACAAGACAAGTTGGGGATCATGGAGATAACTCCCTTAGCTGAAAGGGAAGACATGGCTCTCCATGTTGGGAGGGAGCACTGATATATCATTGATTTATGGACAATCATTTTCTAGTTTGGAAAATGGTCCAGGATGGGCAGTTCCTTTCCAGTTCAAAAAGTGGTTTGATATTTTCTGACAGACATGCATTTTCCAGTTCATAAAATGGTCTAGATCAGAAATTCGTTTTCATAATGAAAATGGTATGATAGATTGTTTATGTACCATAGACAACGATTACCCTTGTGACCAATGTGGGGGAATGGTCTAGGGAAATCATTCTTCTTGGAAGTCACTTTCAGTAGTGGTAAAGTAGAATGGTTCGCCTCGCCGGACAATCATTTTTTCGAAGTTCAAAGTTGTGAGAAGTTTCGAAGAATGGTCCATTTTGGAGGTTGGTGTAGGACAATCATTTCCTTAGGAAATGTCCTGGACAATCATTCCCCATGGAATACTCATTCTCTCCAGTTTGCACTATGTTTAGTGCTGAAGAAATGACCCAGTCAGGTGAATGGTCCATGTTCAACAATCAGGGACAACCATTCCCTAGGGTAGACTCATTCTATCCAGGTTGCACTATGATTAGTGTCGAAGGAATGGCCCATTTAGGTGAATTGTCCAGGCTTAGCAAGCATGGACAATTATTCTTCCATGCTTGGGAAGAATAGTCCAGATAGCCCATGGTTGAGGCTTTTACTATATGAGGGTAGATGCTCTTCCAAATATCACAGATGTGAGTGGAAGAATGGCCTAGATGACTCAACTTGTATCATGATATTGTTTATGCAGGTTGATATCAGATGATATGACTGTTGTAGAGACTATATGTCTTTGGAAAATAGTTGTATACTACTTTGGTGGATGTGTTCCAATGATTGTGACTATGTGTCATTGGTTAGTAGCCATGTGCTACTTGGTATGGTTGTGTATACCATTGGATAGTAGTTATGTAATACTATGGATAGACACAGTTGTGTTCTATTAGATGACATTGTACTGATTGTCATGGAGATTATCCAGTTGGATAATGTTGACAGTGCTTGTGATTTGATGATCCAGATTATTTTTGGCACGAAATGAGAGCGGAGATATAACATAGAAATATTCAGAGATATTGCAAGAGAGACAACAATATAACAGATATATAGCAGAAATATAACAAGAGTCACAGATATACAGTAATACACGATTTCTATTAATGAAATAAATGTATAGAGACTGTAAAAGTACAGAGTGAAAGACTCACTAGAATGGTGGTAGCTTATCTCTGAGAAGAGATGTGACGGCTACTCGCATCCGTGAGATGATGATTACAATGAGTCTCTGAAGGCCTTTTTAAAATAAGTAGGAATTCAAAAAACCCTAGACATCTAAAAACCTAACCCTAGGAGATGAAGCGCCAAAAGTCATGTGGGCCCCGTTTGGGTAAGTTGGTGCATCAACTTCTCGGGGTCGTAACTTTTGCATACGATCTCCGTTTGGGGTGCTCGATAGATCGTTGGAAAGATCTATCCAAGAAATACGAATTTTGGGTGAGAAACATGATCTACGATCCATGTTTCTCCCCGTTTTCTCAAAAAACATCATTTAGGGCCTTAAAATGGCCCCGGAAGTTAAAAACTGCTAAAAATAGTAAATTACCAAAATTGCCAAAAACATGTTTTGGGCCAGTTGGAGAAGGTGGGTGGCCACCGATATCCACCTGGATCAATCCTCCCTCCTTAGGAAGTAATGGTCTCCATTGCGTTGAGTTCCCGGGGGAGAGGGGAAAGCAATTGTTGAATCTGAATCTTGTTGATCTTCTTGCCTTGTTGGAGAAGTGGCGTTGCTTAGCTTGTTGAAGGCTATCACGAACCTTTGGCTGGAAGGTTTGGGCTTTTTTAACCAGTCTGGCTATTTTAGATGAATATGTGCAGAAGGAATCTTTGTGCTTTGCTACAACCTTGTCGACCTGCTTCTGTTGGATAGAAGGTGCTTGGGCCGAAGCTGTGGTGGTTGCAGTATCCTTCTGTTCACCTTTTGAACAGATTGTGAAGAAGATGAATTTTGTAGTATGAGATACTACCTTGAGGCACTGTTTAGGTGGGGCAGTAGTTGGAACTACCTCTGGTATTCTGTAGAGATGACCCCCCAAAGTAACAATGACACTACGGGGTCGAGACTCATAAATAACATGGCACTTCCACATATATGGCTGGCCCAAGAGAACATCACAAACATCCAGTGGGGAAACATCACATAATACCTCATCCTTGAAGGGCTGGATGCCGTATGACAATCGACACTGCTGGCTGACACGAAGATCTCGTCCTTGGCGAAGCCACCCGATGTTGTATGGTTGCGGGTGTGGTGTTGTCGACAATCCCAATTGTTTGACGACCTCCGTTGAGATGAGGTTCTTCTGGCTTCTGCTATCAACAATAAAATGCAGTGGGGTCCCCTTCACCCACATCTGTGAATGAAAAAGGTGCTCCCCCTCTTCAGGATCTATTGGTTCTTTTGGTTGAATTGCTGCGGTTGCGACAATAGCAGTGGGGTTTGCGTTGATGATCTGTCTTTTACCATTATTTTCAGAATCAGATTCTGGATCAAGGTTTGGCTCCTTGTCTTTGATCTCGGCCATCAATGATTTTTTTGAGCGACATTCATCGGTGTTGTGCCAGGGGCTTTTGTGGAAATCACACCATTTTTCAGTGTCCTTCTTTGTCTTCCCGTGACCCTTATTTTCCTGTGGCTTGGACTGGTTTTCATGAGACTTTTTGTTAGGGATGTCTTTGTCATACTTTAGTTGTTGCGGATTTGCAGACCTGAATTCCCGTTTGTTCTGGTGCTTAAATTTCTGCTCGATTTTCACAACATATCGATAAGCAGCACCGAGTGATGAGATGTCCAGAAAATCCATTTCAGTCTGGATGTATCTGTGTAGAGCCGCACGGTATTTCAGAACCAAATATCGCTTGGAGTCTTTGATACCCAGCTTGGTGCGCAAGGTATGGAAGGTATTGATGAACTCTAGAACTGCTTGGCGCTTCTCTTGCCGCAGTGTGGTCCATCTCATGTACTGGTCCTCATAGTTGCCAACAGGGTAATATTGTTCCTTTACCGCATCCACAAAAAAATCCCAAGTGGGCTCGACCCCATATATTCCAGACTCCTCTGTGGAACTCTCCTTCCAGTAAGTTTCCCACTAATGTTTGACATGGTGGAGAGCCTTAAGGAGTGCGAAGGTGATCTTTTCCTTGTCCGAAAAATTATGAACAGAGAAATAACCTTCTAGCAGATTTAACCATTTATCTAGGGCATCTGCATCTATTTGACCTTCAAATACGAGAATATCAAAATTAACCTGTACCTTGAAAGGCGAGGTTCCTCCAAAGTGGCCGCTTGATGAAGATGCGCATGATGCTATCGGGAGGCATTGAAGGATGTGGGAAAAATTCTCCATCATTTCGTCCCTCTGTCGCGTGAGAGCTTTCTTAAGCAACAGACTGATATGATCGTCTGCTCCGACATTTTTATTTTCTTCTGCCATTGAGGGTTTCTTAGGTGTGCGAGAGCGATTGTCCTAAAGAGAGACAAGATCGAGACCCAACTTTCTATACTCAGACCTCGTCAGGGACATGCACTGAAAACGATCAAGAGTAGCCTGCTCTGATACCACTGATCCAGATTATTTTCGGCACGAAATGAGAGCGGAGATATAACATATAAATATTCAGAGATATTGCAAGAGAGACAACAATATAACAAAGATATAGCGGAAATATAACAAGAGTCACAGATATACAGTAATACACGATTTCTATTAATGAAATAAATGTACAGAGATTGTAAAAGTACAGAGTGAATGACTCGCTAGAATGGTGGTAGCTTATCTCTGAGAAGAGATGTGACGCCTACTCGCATCCGTGAGATGATGATTACAATGAGGCTCTGAAGGCCTTTTTACAATAAGCAGGAATGCCAAAAACCCTAGACATCGAAAAACCTAACCCTAGGAGATGAAGCGCCAAAAGTCATGTGGGCCCCGTTTGGGTAAGTTGGTGCATCAACTTCTCAGGGTCGTAACTTTTGCATACGATCTCCGTTTGGGGCGCTCGATAGCTTGTTGGAAAGATCTATCCAAGAAATACAACTTTTGGGTGAGCAACATGATCTAAGATCCATGTTTCTCCCCGTTTTCTCAAAAAACATCATTTAGGGCCTCAAAATGGTCCCGGAAGTTAAAAACTGCTAAAAATAGTAAATTACCAAAATTACCAAAAACATGTTTTGGGCCAGTTGGAGAAGGTGGGTGGCCACCGATATCCACCTGGATCATTTGATCACGAGATAAACTATGTGGCTATGATGATGCTACCGGTTGAATGGTCTATTTTTGCTCAACACCATTGCCTTTTATACCTCCCTAGTTAGGAGGGAGTGTTGATATTATGGTAGTTGCAGGGGGTATTAACCTCCACTTGTGACCTTTTATGAGATTATAATATTCTAGGAAGCAAGAATAACCTTAAAAGACTTGGACATAACCCTAGAACTAAAGTCGGCTAAAGAGAATATTTTATATTGAGTCTTTAGCCTCCAAAAAGAGAAGTCGGCTCAGAAAACCTAGAAAGAGAAGTTTAAATATAAGGCTCCAGAGCTCATTTGATACACACAATTCACAACTGCATAAATCCAGTAGTGCGCAAGTCTGGGGAGCAGCTACAGCTGCAGTTACTGCAACCTGTAATTTCGGTCTTTTTGGGTTGGACTTTCTTATCAGTCTTGGTCATCTTTTCTTAGTGCATTATCCTTGGTTGGATATTGAATTTCTACTAGAATTCTTCTCTCTGTCAAGGTCAAGGTGATCAGTGGTGGCATTCATACCTATGGTTGGGTGACAATATTGCTATATTGTCTATGATTAAACAAGCACACCCACTTTTCTAACAATAAGATGGATTGGTAGTCAAATGGATAACACTTTGACTATCATAGAATACATTTACTTGTCCTACACTTTTACAAACTCACCCAATAGACCCTTTAACCAAATTGCTTCCTTGCATGCATGTGAGACAACTATATATTTTTTCTCAGTAGTGGATAACGCGTATTTGTTTTGAAGATTTGACATCCAACAGATAAAAATCCTCCTAGAAGAGTAAAGACATAACCTAAAGTAGATCTTATTTTGTCCAAATCACCTACAAAATATTAATCAACATAACCACAAACTGAATCATTGCAACCATTATAGGTGATACAATTATCACTTGTGCCTTTAAGATACTAAAGCACCTACTTCACTGCTTCCCAATGCTCTCTACCTGGATTTTCCATGTATCTACTGAAAACACCAACTGCATGTGAAATATATGGTCTTGTACATACCATCACATACATTAAAATTTCTATTGCACTAGCATACAATACACTAGACAAATAATCCTTTTCTTCTTTGTTACTAGGACATAAACTTGAGTGAATCTTAAAATGGGAAGCCAAAAGTATATTTACTGATTTCACATTATTCATACTGAATCTCATGAGTATCTTCTCCACATACTTCTATTGTGATAACCAAATCTTACCATGTTTCCTGTCTCTATGTATTTCTATGCCCAAAATTTGTTTTGGTGCTCCTAGATCCTTCTTATCAAAATTCCTAGTCAATTGAGACTTTAACTTGTTGATCTCAACCATGATTTTTCTTGCTATAAGCATATCACCAACATATAACACCAAGATAATGAATGTACCATTGTCTTGGAGACTACTTCAGGACATACAACGACTTCTTGAGTTTGCAAACAAATCTTCTTTTGCAATCCTGAACAAACCCTTTTGGCTGTTCCATATATATATCCTCATCCAAATCTCCATGTAAAAATGTTGTTTCAACATCTAGCTTCTTTGACTCAAGATCAAGTAAAGAAACTAGTGCTAATACTACACACATAGAAACAATCTTAACAACTCGTGAAAATATTACATGGAAATCAATACCTTCCGTTTGAGAATACCCTTTTTCTACCAGTATTTCTTTGTACCTTTCAACTTTATCATCAACACCCTTTTTCAATTTGTAGACACATTTGGAACCAAAAAATTTCCTTCCCTTTGGGATTTCTATTAGGTCCCATGTTTTATTCTTCTCCAAGGCATCCATTTCTTCTTTAATTTCTATTTTCCATTTATCACTTTCAAAAAAATCCATTGCTTCCCGATAACAACAAGATTCCCCGTCATTACAAATCAAAGTAATAGATGCAATATAATTTTCATACCTCTTAGAAGGATTTTTGGCATGTGTATATCTACTTAGAGTTGGTTTTGTCATCTCCACATTTTCTTGTATATTTTTTGCATCCTCATCTTCTTCTTTCTCCCTTTTTTGTAGATGGTTGAGTTTCCAAGTAAATTTGTTGATTTTGTGGTACTTGTTCCTATTTCATTTAGACTTCTACTATGTATGGTTTTATGAGAAGGGATTCATCAAATACCACATTTCCGCTAATGATGATTTTGTGGGTAGTAGGATCCCACAATTTGTATCCTTTAATCCATCACCATAACCAACAAATATATACTTCTTTGATTTTGTGTCCAACTTAGAATGATGATCTTTAACAATAAAAGCATAAGCATCACAACTATTTTTTTTAGATTTGAGTAATCATAAATGACTTGTCCATACCTCTCCAAGAATCTTACAGTCTATTTCAATTGATGGTGACCAATTGAACATATATAAAGTTGTAGTTACTAGTTCTTCCCACAAATATTGCTCCAACTTGGCATTACTGAGCATGCTCCTTTCTCTCTCTATAAGAGTCATGTTCATGCATTCAACCACACCATTTTTCTGAGTGTAAAATGTGGTTTTATGTCTTTCAATCCTAGATTCCTTGCAATATTTTTCAAATTCCAAAGATGTGAACTCACCTCCATTATTTGTTCTTAAACACTTGAATGACCTGCCTATTCCTTTTTTAACCAAAACTCTAAATTGCTTAAATGCATTAAACAATTCATCTTTTCTTTTGAGAATATAGACCCATACCTTTCTAGAGCAATCATCTATTAATGTCACAAAGTATGATGATCCTTCAAAAGAAACTGTAGGGGATGGCCCTCGAACATATGAATGAACATAATCTAGAATACCCTTACTTGTATGACTACTTGTTTTAAACTTTTATCTATAATGCTTCCCAAAAACACAGTGCTTGTAGAAATTCAAATTCAAATATTTTAAATTTGGAAGTAACTTATGGTTAATTAGTACCTTTATCCCTTTCTCACTCATTTGGCCCATTCCTTGATTCCATAAACAAGTAGAATCATTTTATTCCTCAAATACCACCATTGCTTCATTTGTTTGAGTACTCCCTTGCAGCTTGTAAAGGTTCCCAATATTTGTAGCCTTCATTACCACCAAAATGCCCTTGGACACTTTTAGTGCTCCACCTTGACTTGTAAATTTATAACCTCCATAATCCAAAAATCCCAAGGAAATAAAATTAATTTTGAGTTCTCGTACATGTCTCACCTATGTTAACTTCCTTACAATACCATCAAACATTTTAATCTTAATGATACGAATCCCAATAGTCTTACAAGAAACATTGTTTCCCATAAGAACACTACTGCCATCAATAACTTGGTAAGAAGAAAACCAAATCCTATGTGGACACATGCGATGCTAAGCACCATAATCTAATAACCATTCCTCATAATATTGTGAGATATTACAAACATATAATACTTCATCAATCATACCTGAACTTGTCTCAATTGGATTTTCTTCCTTTGTGGAGTCATCCTTGGATTATTGCATCTTCCAACAATCTTTCTTTAGATGCCCTAATTTATTGTTGTACCAACATTTTCACTTACCCCTTTTTCATTTTCACCTAGATCTTGATTTACCTCTCAAATTCTCCCCTTTTTCTTTGGATCGATCCCTAGTCACCATTTCCTTTGGCATGAAGGTTTCTACACTAGATTTCCTCTAGACCTTCTTGGACAACAAGACTCGCACAACATAATCATAATCAAGAGTATCTATTGTGATAAAGCTAATAGAAATGACTACGTGGTCCCAATATTTAGGCAATGAACATAATAACATGATTTCCATGTCTTCATATTCATTTTTTACACCCATACTAGTTAATTGGCACATAAGAGTATTGAAAATATTTAAATGATCAATGATTTTAGTACCTTCTTTCATTCATAAATTGTACAATTTCCTCTTCAAATAGATTTTGTTTTTTAAGGATTTTTTCATGTAAAGACTCTCCATTATGCTCTATAATCTTTTTGTTGTTTCCTCTCCAACAATATTAAAAAGAACATCATCTCCAAACACAATTGAATGGTGCTAAGAGATCTTGTATCTATATCTTCCCAGTCCTCATCAGTCATACCTGTAGGTTTCTTTGTATTTCTTGCAAATTCCTTCTGCAGTCCTTGCTGCACTAATAGATCATGCATCTTGGGCTTCCACAGATCGAAGTTATTCTTCCCATTGAACTTCTCCACCTAAAACTTTGCATTGAAACCTTTTCCATTTTATGTTGAGGAAGAAACACCAAACTCTAACACTTTGTATTCAATCTTCACCACGATGGACCTTCACCCACCATGTCTCAGTCTTTACTTGTTGCAAATAGATCTCTAGCACATATATTCGAATTATGTTTTTTTATGGGTGAGTCATCTTTTCTTATTTTGTGTGACTTCTTCCGGTGGCACAATTTCAAGTCCAAGTGCATGGGGACACTCATTGAAATCACATTGGGTGGTGTGTCGATTTGTTGGGTCAATTTATGTGCTAAGACCCATCTTCTTTACAGGCTGAAGATGGAATAGTATTTAATATTTTATTACATGAAGCTCCTCTCAAGGCGACTCTGATCTTCATTAAATCATCCCCTCCAGACACAACATTGATCCAACAACAACATACACACGCAGGATCCATACAACAATTACACACAAGAATATGTCTCACTGTCCATCTCTTCAATGTTTCTTGGATAGTGATAGCCTCACACACCCTAAATTGAGCTCTGATACCACTTGTTAGAAACATGAGCCCACAGAAAATATAAATCGCAACACAAAATAGTTGTGAAGAAATAATGGAAAAGGAAAAACAAGATAACAAAATGGCATTCAACAAGACATATATTTACGTGGTAAAACCTTGACAATAGACCAAGGAAACATCCATGGGGCAAGGTGTTGATATCTTATTTCTTAGAGGTAAAGATTACAATCTTCCCATAGCAGGCTTACAAAACTTGCATATGCTTCTCAGGCTACACAGATATATATTGTCTTCAACATAACTACTACCATTACATAAATTGCCACTGTTTGTCTCTTTTGATTGTTGTCATAATTCCAACAAGCTTCATTAAGGAACTATACTAATCACACCTTATTGCAAAATAGTATGAGTAAATCAAAATTAGGACTCTACAACTCCATTGAAAAGAATAAAAAAAGAGAATGTTTTTTTTTTGCAAACAATACATATGGAAAATACATACATCTTTAAACATGTGTAGAAAAAGAGAGTAACTCTGATGTGTTTTCTACCTTGCAAAGCTAACACACCACTTCCATAAAAATGCATGTATGCACAAATTGTGCAAGAGGTAAACAATTTTTATAAACATTTGTGCTAAGTTTTAAAAAGGATAAAAAATTCGCCAAACTTTACAAAATGTGCAATTTATACAATATTCTAAATAAAATCTTAAAAGAACCAAAGCATGAAATTAAAATCATCAAATCAAGGCATTGAAAAGTAAAGAAATGTGTTTAATGTCAACCTATTAATTTTCCATGTCCCCATGGTTTTCATGCAAAACATTTATCTAAAAATCATGTAATCATTTTCCCTAGTAATCTTTTTAGGGCATGTTTCACAATTTTCTCGACAAGTAGGAGCAAACCAACTATGTTATAAAACTTCACACAATGAACTAGGGTTTTGATTCTTTAGATATAGTATTGTTTATGGTATGTTTCACAATTTTCTTGACAAGTAGGAGCAAACCAACTATGTTGTAAAACTTCACACAATGAACTAGGGTTTTGATTCTTTAGATATAGTATTGTATGTTTCAAAAAACAACAAAACATAGCTAGATCAATCCTCATAGAAACTACTATTACATTTGATGATGTTGGTTGAATCAAGAGGTGTGAATAGGCTACAAGTATTTGGAGGTTCCATGTTAGTGATTAAATGGATGAAATATGATCTACAAATTCAAAACATTACTTTACAACCGTTGGCCATACAAATAAAGGAAAATGCAAGTTTGTTTGTTCTAAAACATGCATGTATGCACGATTAATTTTGCTAGAGGTAAACAATTTTTACAGACTTTTTTGCTAAGTTTTGAAAAGGTAAAAAATTGCGCCAAACTTTACAAAATGTGCAATTAATACCATATTCTAAATAAAAGCTTAAAATAACTAAAGTATGAAATTAAAATCATGCTAAAATTTGAGCATTTTTAAGAAATTTGGCCAAAATTTGAGCATTTTTAACTATTTCGTATATGGATAGAGGAGGGAAAAAGATGGGATTCAACCTTGGGGGTTGATGGAAATTCTGGTCATTTTCCCCTCCCTCCATGCATTAAAAGTTACAAAAGGGGAAAACTTTGGCTAAATTTCAGCCAAATTGGCCAACTTTCCCCAAATTTGTTATGATTTCAAGAATGGAGGGAAACATAACTCTGATAATATCCCCTTCGCTCTATTTATGCTTGAAATGTAAAAAAAAGACAAAGTATCTGAAATTTGGTGAAATTTTGGGTAATTTTGAGCAATTTTTCTCATGGAGGGGGGCAATGCTAGGAGTTTCCATTGGTAGGGGAATGACTCCAATTTCATTAAAATAAATTATTTTTTTACTTTTCAAAATTTTCTAAAATTTATGAAAATTCTCTTTAATTTTATAATATTAACTAAATTTTTATTATATTTTGTAGAAAAAAAAAGTTAACACAAATTTTAGGAATTTCTTATTTCCTTTTTGTCATTACATACTACATCAATAATAATTTTTTTAAAAACAACCCTTGGAAAAAAAAATAGTGATACTAATTCCATATATTTAAAAAAAAAAAAAATCTTTTAAAAATCCCTTGGAAAAACATTAATACTACGTTGTTTTTTTAATAAAAGACACTTAAAAAAGTATTGATACTAGTAGCATATTTTCTAAAAAGGGATAAAAGCACCCCCTAAAAAATAGAACGTTGTCGGGCTCTATTCAAGTAAGTAATTGCGTCTTCTTAATTAATAATTTATAGTTGTTTATGTGGTCTCTTTCAATTTTTGAAATTCTTTTATGTAATGTACATGGGGGTGATAAGAATATCATTTCTAGTAAAATCTCCTCAATATACATCTCATATTTATAAAGTTTTTACTTGGCTTATGTGGTTTCATAATTTCATAACGTATTATTTTATTTTTTAACTGAAATATAAAAGAAATTATAATAAAAAAGATGTAGTCGAGGTTAGTAGTAGATTAGGTTATAGAATGTTGATTTAAGTTTTTTTTGTTTTGTTTTTTTTATGAAAATAAACATTTGTGTGAGGTTACAAAAATAAGCTTACAACATATTAGGAAGTATATGTTTCAAGTTGGCTTACATGTGTCTTGTTTCACAAAAACACCTAACAACCTTATAACACAAAAATATATAAAAGTTAGTGATAGACATGAACACTAGTAGCTTCTTCCTATCTGTCATCATATTGTGAGGAGCTCTACTTCTCAATTTCCATTGGGCCCTTCAACTAGTGAACTGTCTCCTCTTCTTTAAGGTTAACTTGGACTGAATTCTCTGTAGCCCCGTTGTTTCAAGCCATAGACATAGTTTCCTTTTGAATATTAAGAGCTAGGTTATGGAGCATGCTACACTTTACCTCAAGGATGTCAATCCTTTTCCTCTGTTGGACTAACAAACTCATAATTTTTTCTTTCTATGAGATGCAAAGATGTTTGTTTTTATTCACTTTGGAGGTCACAAAGAGTAAAGTGTTGATGGTGGAGTGAATAAGATCCTTGTGTCTTCACAAAAATCTACAAAATTCTTGTGCATACCTATTCTCCATGCTATCCAAACCTACACAATGACGTTTTTGTGGAGAAACTAAACTAGCACTAGCAATTCTACCCAAATAAACACAAAGGTTGATACCAAACCTTTTGAAGTCCCAGAGATCATAACCCAAATCATCAAAAAAGAAATCGATGCACAAGGGGAACCAAATCTCAACTCCAAAATCCAAAGAAAGCGAGAAAAGACAAGGCCTGGAATAGATTCCAAGCACCTTACCTCACTGGCACTAGACGTCATGCCTTCATTATAGTTCTAGACTTTAACCAACCCCCAATTTATACATATATACTCCTATGGGACTAAACCAATAGAGAGAGTTGAGAGCAATATGATTAAGCAAAGGTAAACCTAACTACCTGAATTGAACTTTATAAATGATAGGGGCCAAGGTTTCCTTGACACCTAGTCTCTAGACCCAATCGATATTAGAATAAAAACATTCCACATCTAGACACAAAGACATATGGTCTAGTGTTGGCCAAGATTCAACCAACATCAAATTTTCCCTATAATTATTCAGAGGATTTAAGCCAAAAGGAAAAGTAGAAAAAAGTACCAAACAAAGAAGTAAACCCAACTGCTAGTAATGTACTTACTAAACAACATAGGCCAAGATTTCCTCGGTGTCTAAGCTCCAAAATTGACCCTGTTTTGATTAAAAATGATCCAAAATGAAACACAGAGGTCGATAAACCACCCAAAGCCAAAAGAATTACTCACCAGATGGCCAGGAACACATAAAATCAATTGAATTTGTGTCCATTTCCAAGAATCAATCAAGCCATTATCCCACAAGCCTCAAGTCAATTATTGATCACCAACTAAGCATTCAATAACCATGAGCATTGAAACTATTCACATGTTGCAAAGAATATAACTTGTCCTCGACTTTCCCATCCTTATTCCACTATGATGAGGTTTGAAGATTTAGATCATGCATGAATTAACGAATAAAACATCATCCTTGTCCAACATAATAACATTGATTTATTGGCAAGTGGAAATGAAAGAACCATGTTAACTATAACTATAATTGGAGAAGAAAAAAAACATGAAACAAGCAAGACAATTTTGAAATGAGAATAGATCCGCTTTCCAAAACTAAGTAAAAACAATTCATTTCAAGACCAAACAAAGCCAGGCTTCTTGATTTAAGCGCTTAAACACTACAACATGACTAAGAAAAATGGCCAAATACAAACTTAAAGGCTAACACCATGCATGATCAACAACGTTTCAATTCTAGTTATCATTCAAGACAACGTTTCATTTCCAATTATCATTCAAGTTGGGAATCACTTTGTTTGAAAGAAGAATAATTGTATACACAACAACAAAAGCTTACAAGTCCCCAAATTGTTTGTATAGAGGAAGAGATTAAATGGTTTGTATGGAGGAAGAGGTTATGTATCTACAGTTTGAAACTATTTAATTTCTTGTTGTCTAAACATGTTATTTTTTGAACTTTTTCATTAAAATCTGGTAAAACAAATCTTGTGATTTTAAAACAAATTTTGGTAAAATGATTTTTTTTTTTTGTTTAAATTACATTTTTGAAAACTTAAAAAAATACATATGAAAAAAAATACATTTATATATAAAGAAGGCTTCAAACTTTAAACTTGTGTTGTGGTATTAAAGTTAAACATAAAACCCCTGAAACAAAAATAAAACAACCTGAACCAAGGAAAATCATAGAAACAAACCCACATTCCAAAATCCAGGCTTCGTGATTTAAGGACTCAGCCCTTGCATTGCAATATGATGAAGAAAAATAGCCAAAGACTAATTTGAAGCCAACATAATGCTCCATCAACAACATTTCAACTTCAGTTATCATTCAAGTTGGGAATGATTTAGTTCAAAGGTTGAATAGTTACACACAACAATAAAAGCATATAACTCTCCTAGTTGTCTATTCAAAGGAGGAGACTAAGAACCCAGGACCTAAAACCATTTAAATTTAAAGCAGACTAACTACAGAAAATTTTACCACATAAGAAGGTGAGTTGCATATATTGAGGATTTGGACGTGGTTTGAAAAACAATTGTTAATAGAATGGCTCAAAAAGTCTACAATTGTCATTTTAATTTGTCAACGTTTCAAATATCCAACTGGATCCAATTGTAGATCTGAAATATTGACAAATTAAAATAATAACTATTGAAAAATTGTAAATTCTATTAACCACTCCCACTACATAAACCTCAAATCAAACCATTGCTGTTCCATAAAACTATCACAAGCTCTACTTGTGACACAATGAAGGTATCATGGCTTGTATGCGAAGCACATGAAGCACAATTGTTCACCTTGGAGCCTTTTTAAGCAATTCCTTTGAACAACTATATACATACAGTTATGCAAGCTTTAGCACAACTCAAATCTCATTCAAAGCTATCAATACAAGCAATTGCAGTGAGAGATGAATTCACAAATACCTAGCTCAAACCAAAACACCATTGTTAATAGGAGGTTGTTCAACCTGAAAGGGCCCTTGAACAACGCCTTGAACATTCCAAATTATCAAGAAAATGAAGTGACATTGCCACTTAGAATGAATCAGGGAAGGAGAGAATGAGAGTTAGAATGGTGTATCAATAATTACTATATTCAATACACCATGCACATCATAGGCCAATGGGCGATTGTGGAGACGATTAAGAAGGTAGATGACAAGTTTTAAAGATTTTGATTTTTTTTTTTTTTTTAACTCACTTCCACACATAAACTAACTAGTGACATCCACAAATGTGGGGAAGTATTGTTGAGTTTTCCCCACACCACTTTACTTTTTTTTAAAATAAAAGTGGGAGATTTTGTATTAAAAAAAGGAAAGATTGCAACACTACTGCAGAATAGTTACATTCATATAGATTTATTCCAAAGTTGTTATATAATAGCAAAATTTTATATTATCTATTAACTTATAATTAAGCTGGGTTATAACCTTAACTAAGTTTAATTATGTTTAGGGTTAAAATTTCCCATCACTTTTAAGTAGTTTATAATCTATAAAATAAACTTGAATTAGTAAGAATTTTGTAAAACACAAAAACTAACAAAATGTATGTCTACTAGCAACTTATTCCAATGCTACATTGTGTGGTTTTGAGATTCGTTTCTCAATTTCTATTATATTGTCAAGGTGATACACTTTCTCTTTCTTCTTTAGTCTTCCAGAGTTTAAGTTCACAAACTGAACCTGATTCAAGGCCCTTGATTTATCCCCCTTACTCATATTGATCGCCATGTTCCAAAGCTTATTACATTTAGCCTCCAAGATTTCCATTTGAAGCTTCCATTGTACAAGTGTGTCCATGATTGTTCCAACCTCAGTGATTACCTACTGTTCATTCTCATGATTTTTTGTAGTTGTTGTAAAGATTGATGCTTAGTTGGCCTAAATGGATTCTTCATGGTTTCTTAACATCCTCCTGATCTCTTTCAGTTCCCAATAATCCATAATGAAGTGATGACAAAGAGGTATTCTATCCACCTAGAAATACCCCATTTGTTGAGCCGCACAAAGACCTTGCAGACTTCGATGTGCTAAATAAGGAATCAAACAGGGCTCCAAAGTGCCCAACCGAAGACACCTGGACAGAGCACATAAATCCAAGAGAACAAACCTCCTCTAGAAGAAAGAATAAAGAGACCAATTAAATCCCTAGAACTTGAAAAAAAAAATTGAACTCAACACCCTCCCACGCCATAAAACCCAACGAGAGTAGTTTCCTTCCCAGAACAATACTCTATTCACAATCACACTAATTTGGGACACTAGAATAGAAAAACACCCAAATTGTAACAAAAACACTCCTACATAGATTCCATGAAAATAATCGAACCTAGGAAATAAGAACTCCCCTTGATTGGATCACATGGGAGGAGGTTCACCAGTACCCGGAAACACTAACCCAAGAAAAAAACACCCCCAACGAGTAGAGATACCTTGCCATAATTCCTCGCCCTCCTCGTTACTAGAGCTTCTTCCATCACATTGCATTCCAATAGGCCATAATCCCACCATGACAAAGAAAATCACCTTGCCAAGGTTCATAATTGTGCGAAGGAATGGGTTTAGGCATGTGGCAAAGAGACACAAGTCTCTTCTCATAACTTCCTCTACGATAAGGTTGGATTACCATGCGTTGAACCATGTAATGCCTCAAATTCCTAATACATGCTTGGTCCTCATGTTGAAATGCTTATGGAATGGGTAGATCATGCTTGTTTCCATTGATGCTAATGACCCTCTCTTTTAGGAGGGTGGATTGATTAGAAAGTTCATCCACAATTTGATTTTACTCCCAAAGCACTTGAAAGAATTTGACACAAGAGAATCTGATCACCTCTTTTTTTTCCTGCTCTAACATTGAAGATAGTATATTGTCAGCAATGGTCAGATTACCTCTTTTTTCTTCGAGACCATTTTGTCAATGACAATCTTTGAATCACCCACCACTATCAACAACTGAATATTAACTTTAATATCTAATCTCAATCTTTGCATTAAAGCATACATTTATGCTATTCTATTAGAAGCAATACCTAAACCCCAAGCAAACGACGATTCTATTATTCCTCTAAAGTTCATAATATCCCCCCCACACCTGCCACCCCAAATATCAATACCACTTACCCAATGAAAAATCCAAATAAACTTTTCAAAATATTATATATATAATTTATTAACATCATCAAATTTTGGAAAAAATATAGTGTCAACCAAAACAAAAATAATGTAAAAAGTTATCACTAAAGTCTTATACCTAAAGATCTATATCTTAAATAAAGATTAATAAGTGAAACTATATTTAAAATGATAAATAAAAAGAGTTCATCCTCCTTAAATAAAGATTAATAAGTGAAATTATATTTAAAATGATAAATAAAAGAGTTCATCCTCTTTACATTGAAGGTCATATTTAAAATTTTATAATTTTATTTAAATAACTTTTTTAATAATAATAATAATATAATTATTTTATAATCTATATTAAAATTTATTCTTTAATTTTATATAAAAGAGAATTGTTTTCATATATAATATTGAAACACAAATTTATGGACACCAACATTATTATTGATTTTTAACCTATTGATTTTCATAAAAAATTAACCAATATTAAAAAGATATTTTCACATTAAAAAAAATTAATGTTATATGGAATTATGATAGAGATGTATTTGACTATATGTTTTTAGATAGTGTTTATATGAGTAAGGTATTTTGAAGACCTTGTTTAGAACTTTGCTATCATTAAGCACATTGGTTAATGATGAACAAATTGTATCCTAAGTTTGACAATTAATTGTTTAAAGTTTTAAAAGGCAAGTTCCTCCTTTTCTATATCCATAAAATCCTCATTATCCCTTGTGGAGATTTTTGGAAAAAATCCTCATTATCCCTTCTGTAGATTTAGGGAAAAACAATAGTAAAAATATAATGCATGGAATATAACCCAGATGAATGCTAAAGCTAGAAACTAAGTGAACGAAACAATAAATAGTGAAAGTCTTGAAACATAAAACATGCAATATATTAAACAAGTTAGGTTTGACTCTACTTGAAATAGGTCATCGGAAAATGTGATTATAAATAATCTCCGAAGAGGCTTTGTCACCACTAGAATTGAGCCCTCCTTTACCCCTTTAATCTTAGCTCTTGCAATATATAGGCTTTTCTAGTGTCTAGATCTAACTTGCAAGCCATCATTATATACGCTATGTGAAGAACTCTTCATCCACTGTAGCCATGGTATAGCCTCTGCCAAGTGTATTTTTTCCAATTTGGTGTTCTCACTAATAACAATATGAACAACAACCCATCAAAATTTGATACTCTCAATAAACATTGTGATATTAGTGATAATGGTATCGAGATCAAATGGACACAACAAAGAGTCAATAAGTGAAGATACCGAAGAATAATATTAATGCATGAAGTTTGTTATGTGAGAGTGCTACCAAAGGTGTTTCATATTGAGGGAATTGATAGCCTTGATAACATCGAAGAAAGTATATGCTTTGTTTATTAATATTTTACATTTATAAAAATGGCTTGATGAGAAATAAGTTATAGGAAGTCTTTGAGGGAGATATCTAACATTAGAAACAATTATTGAAGAGATCAAAGAGGTGGAAAAGGAATTTAATGTGGGGAAGTGCTTTGCAAAGATGATGCTATCATCAAAATATCTATCTTCTACAAGGAATATGCTAAGTCTCTAACTGATCTTAATACAAATATCTTGGAAGACTATATGTAGGGTTGGCTTTAAGCATGGAGAATCATGGATCTCATGGATTAGTAACATGTTCTACTGAATAAACAAGTCAACAAACTATTCAACAATATGAAAAAATTGCCCAAGATTTGGCTCTTCCCATGAGATAACTTCAAAGTCAAAACTATCAAAGCTATCAAAAGTTCCCTCTAGGGGCACAAAGATAAATGAATTGAATGATATCTTTAACATAGATGTAGTACCACTAAATATGACTCCACAAATTGGAAGGAAGTACTAATTGGTAATTAACTTGTGCAAGCTATGTGAGAGCGTTAATAATTGTTGAGATAATGTGGTGAAAATGTTGCATGGAACAATTGGCTATGGGTTGAGCAACAAGCCATGAATCGAGCCACAAATTAGTTTAGGCTTATTGTTTTACATGTATTTGTCAATACAATTATTTTTTATTTTTATTGGATGTTAGGATTTTTAATTCTATATAAGGCATCACTATGTCTAGCGGAACACTAATCTATGCAAGTTCATTGCACCTTGGATCTTCTAGAGGCAGTTAGTCGAAAATCGACTAATATGTTCACGAAGTGTTCAAATAAGCAGTTAATTGAGTGGTTGAATAGGTATTCAGTTGGCCAAACATTTAAACCAAAGTAGTTGACTGGTGCATAAAAACAAGGTAGAAATCAAGTAGTTTTTTATGCACTCCCATCAATGTATGTGGACCTCATCTTCCTCATTCAAAGGGAGTTGGTTACATCTTGGTGTTATATAATATAGCCTTATCAGTTGATCTAATAAGTGACATATGAACATGTGTGATATGTGTTGTGTATGGAAATCCTTTGGTTCCTTACACTTCTATGTATGTTGATCTATGCTCAATAGTGCATAGGTGTTGTAATGGTGTCTTTAGACACCACCTCTCTTTTGGAATACTAGCTCTTTGATCTACCTAATCCCCTAGCTCTCCAACATGGTTTTAATGCTAGTGGTTTAAGATCTAAAATATTGTCTACAAGTCCTTTGAAGGTTGTTGGTTATACATGCTATTAATGATTTGGACCTATTTGGTTGATTAAATAAGGGTTTCGACTTGTAGGTTGAATATGGGATTATATCTGTAGACCAACATCATGAGTTCCAAGTAAGAGTCGATGGTTCTAAATGAACATAATTATGGAATATGGGCACAAAATATGGAAACATTGTTGAAAAGTAAATAGCTTTGGTAGTTTACAAAAATTGCAGTTCCATAATCAAAGGATGACTAATAGAAATTCATCATTAGTGAGAAGAAGAATGATATTGTAGGAGTCATAATGGCCTACATATCTAGGGAGATTCACTTTCATACAAGTGGGATCGACTATCCAAATGTCGTCTAGAAAAATTGAAAAGCTTTGTTTGATAAAACCAATGAAAGTTGGGTTATCTAGATAGAGAAAGAGTTGATCTTTCTAGATCCTCTCTCTTTTGAAATAATTGAAGATTACTTGGCTTATGTGAAGGAAATTCAATTAAAATTGGGTGAATGTGGAAAATGTTTTTTTAAAGAAAAATGGTAAACTCATAAAACTAATCCTAATAAATCTGAAGACACCCTATGATATGTTATGTTTGACGTTTTGTGCCAATGCGGCCTCTAGAAAAAATGATGGTAATTATTATTCCTTTGATTATTTCCATGGTTTATGGATCAGGGTAGAGGATAAATTACTTGATGAAGGGAAACTTGAGGCCAAGCAACAAGCCCATTTGCTAAAAGGAAAATGTCAAATATATATAGAGAAAAAGGTTTATAATGTAGTGAGGAGAAAGAATGTGATTGGATAAACCAAACTGTTAATAAAAAACACGGTGATTAAAATACAACTAAGAGAGGTAGAAAGAAGAAGACCTGTTGTTATTGTGGGAAATTAGGACACATGGAGAAGGATTGTTGGTAGTAGACCAAGGACTTGGAGGAGAAAGTGAAGAAGCTTGAAGGAGATGTGTCGACTTGAAGATCAACCAACCTATAGGACTTCAAAAGGTAAGGATGATTACTATACATTTTATAGTAGTGTTCCTTAGGAATTGCATGCTCATATGTCTAGTTGGATTACTGAGAGTGGGGGGGGGGGTGTGAATCAGTAATGAGAAATTATACCAATTATTAATCCTTTAAACCACAAAGTATATTCTTTTACTTATTCAACCATGTTCATCTATTCATCATCAATATTTTACTGTATCATAAGCATTAACATTCATTCGTGCATAATAAAAAATAATAAACACATCCACACAATGCACAGTACACCAATATTTACGTGGAAACCCAATGCGGGAGAAAACCACATAATGCTTTTATTATATGTCAATAATTACATTCAAGGAAGCACCAACTTCCAATTCTCCAACTACAACTGGAAGGAGGCTCCAACCCCCTAGTTTCTTAGGCTACAACCTAAGGGAATCTCCAACTCCCCATTTCTCTGGCTACAACCAGAAGGAGGCTACAACCCCCTATGTTCTCCGGATACAACCAGAAGGTGGCTACAACCACCTAGTTTCTCAAGATACAACCCGAGGGAAGCTCCAACTCCCCAATTATCTGGCTACAACCAGAAGGAGTCTACAACCCCCTATGTTCTTCGGCTACAACCGAAAGGTGGATACAACCACCTATCATTGCCCCGTTCAACCACCCTGAAATACAAGTAGAATGATGGAACCACTGTCACACTATCACTGTGAGATATACTGCTATAAATTTGTACCAATCAACCAACACCAAACAACCTGTAATCAACCTGTACCATAAACAAGTGCATGAATCATGCACCAACCTGTACCTCAACATGTGTCATAAACAAGTGCATCAACCATGCACCAAACCTGTACAAATAACTTGTCACAACAACTTATCACAACAACCTGTCTCATCAATCTTATCAACCAAATCAGATCTACTCACCAATATCAATCACCAAGACAACTCTTAACAATGTGCATCACAACAACTCATAATCATCACCAAGATCAATATGTGCTTATAATAATATACCAAGACAAGTATGCTACATCATCCATAAACCATGTGTCAACAATACTACTAACAAGTGCCTCCAACCATGTACCATGTATGTACCAATCATACATCAACTATGACTCATTAAGATGTACCAACATCATCAACTATACACCTCATGTATGTGCCAACTCATCAACTACTTGTCTCAACCATGTACCCAACATGTACCTCAACCATATACAAAATACATATACAAATATAACCATCAAAATTTCTACAGGAATACATCACACTATCCATAACCAAATACCATAAACCATTACATCAAACAATGTGCCACAACTTCACTGTTATACAACCTCTATCCGTAACATGCCTCAACCAAAAGCCCTCATCAATTTCATCATCCAAATCTGATTTGTAACTCTGTAACATACCTGGTGTATATGATCACATACCTGCAAACCTTCCTTAACTTTAACAACAACAGACTAGCATTTTCATCAAACTTTACTTTAGTCTCACATGACTAATTTTGGATTAGTCAACTACCCTAACTTGCAATAATCATAACTATGTACCTGTAATGAATAAAGATCTGAAAATAGTACACAATTTTCTTCAGTGTATTTTATGCAATTCCTCTAGGTTTCACTACTCGGAACCTCTCAGAAAAGGAGTTATAGGAAAAAAGGCATACCTTGCTAAATTCTGGCTTATTGTAGAGAGCGAACTTGTAGAGCATGCCCCACACAGAATATTTATTGTATGGATCTGAAAATGGTACACAAAATACTAAAGACTGTATTATAACCAATACATTTGGTCTTACTAAATTTGGATTT
>ML789876.1:80588-102884 GCA_009831015.1 Picea engelmannii | reverse complement strand
CTCTCTTATTTATACTCTCCAAATAGCTTCCTCTAGAAGTATCCACCTAACCACTTTGTCCACTTAGCCACTTTGTCCACTTAGCCAACTTTTTCCACTTAGCCACTTTGTCCACTTAACCATTTTGTCCACTTAACCACTTTGTCATCTTAACCAACTTTGTCCTCTTAGCCACTTTGTCCACTTAACCAACTTTGTCCACTTAGCCACTTTGTCCACTTAACCACTTTGACTACTTTATTATTTAAATACTTTCTCTTTACTAAAAAATTCTTGTTGCAACTAACGTTTATATAATTATTCAATTCATATCTTCTTTTCCCTTAACTAACTTCTTGTTGCTACCACTTTATTATTTAATGTATTTCTTGGTCAACCACTCTGACTATTCAATCTTCTCATCACAACTACTTTACCACAATTACCAAATTCACAAATTCTTGTTGCAACTAATTTATTTTTAATTATTTTCTTAATGCAACAACTATACCCATGATTAACTCCTAGTTTTACCCACTTTGACTAGTCAACTTCTTCTAGGAATTTATAGAGTAATTTGACTTCTTTGACCTTCTAGGGGCTTCTAGATAACTCACGAGGGTTCTCCAACTTCACAAGGCCATAACTCTCTAACCGTGAGGAGTTATGTGACATTCCACATATCACCAGAAATGGCATGACATGTACTATCCATATAGAATAGTCTTACCTGGAAATTCATTGATATTCATGCCCTTATACCTCAAATAGAATTAGGTCCCTTACCCATGCCTTTGTGCTACCAAAATTCGCTACCAGGCTCCTCCAAGGGTTGACATCAATCTACAATATCACTCTCCAATGGTTGAAATCAATGACAACCAACAATCCATACGAACTGTCCATCAAGCTAAGCGAACTATTTGACAATCTCCCCCTTTGTCATTGATGGAAACACCAACATTGATGACAACACTTAGTCATGATAAAATTCATGCTTATACTCCTCATCAATGTTTCTATCTCTCCCCCTTTGACATCAATGGAAAAGGGTATCTCCCTTTGGGGTTGCTCACCTTGTCTATATGCCTTTGATTTTTCTTTGTGTTTATAAGCCTCTGATTACTTTCTCTCCCTTCATATGAATAATATCTCCCCTTTTGACAAAGGGTATCACTTTGATGCAACACTGAAGTCATATTGCTCATTCTTCCCTTATGACAATCTCTCCCCCTGGAAACTTGCCTCTGTTCTCTCTCTCCAAACATATAACTCTCTATCCTGCATTTGAAGAATCTCTTCCCTTGGAATCATACCTCTATTCTTACCTCTCTATCTGACAACTTATCTAAATGATATCTATACCTGAATTTTTGGTTATGTTTCTCTCTCTTGACTTCTCTGCAAGATGTTGTGTAGAAAAAATATAAGTCTTTCTGTACCTGTTGCATTTTGGAGTTATTGTCCATTGGTGATTCCTTGTGTAATCAACTAACATATATGAAAAAAATTCAAGAATAAACATTCAAATATTCCTATGTAATTATCATCCATTATGATAATGTTCCTTTGTCTATGAACCGCTCTCTGAACCAATCTATGAATTCATGCTCTTGTGCACTGTCATATATCTTTCCAAACTTGTTAAGTGTTCTTACGAATCCATCTCTGTCCATATTGTCGAAGACTCTACTGCACAACTGTCCATAATGTTCACCCATTTATCATTATACTATCATGAAGTCTTCACTACTACAACTGATTAATCTATCAAACTGTACTTCTGCTAACTAACTTCTCTGGATCTGTCTACTCAAAATGTATAAGCTACTCAAAGGGTTGTTCTTTGGTATGTCACAACTATCACATAGACTCCCCCTGTCTAATATTCATATTACTCGGGAGTCTCTAAGCCAGATGGCTTAGAACAATTCCTTCTTGGATGCATATTCATCATCATCTTCATTGGTAGATTCATCATCTCTTTGAGCTTTGACTTCTTTATTTTTGTCTGTGGATTCATGTTTCACTACAGTACCTGAAAGTACAATCTCTTGAACCTGTTCCTTATTTACCCATCCTTCTTTTCTTTCATTTCTTTTCTAAACCTCTACGTATATGATATCTTTCGTTTTCTCTATAGATTTTTCTTCATCTCATTTTATTGCCAATCTTGTGATCTCTAGGACTTGGTCTTTGTTCACCTGTTCTTCCCATTTTCTGATCCATACTTTCTTATATATGATATCAGTGTTCTCTTTCATGGAAGTATTGATCATGATTATACAATCACGAGCTATGTTTCCATAGTTATGACATTTGTAACATTCAATGTTACGTGGGGCCACATAGGCATTTCTTTCTTGAACATTTCTTTTATAATCCCTGCAATCTGCAACCTTATGTCCAAAGTTAGTACAATAAAAACAATGACCATAAAAGAAATTTACATACCTGGGAGTGAATGATCTTCTTTGTGGTGTAGTCCTTCTGAATTTCTTCCTTGACTGATCATGATCATGATTGAAGCTTCTTTGTGAATTGAACATGGATGGCCTTCTTGAATGTGTATCTTTATTAGTTTTCTTAGATTTTGGTTGACCATGATTCATTCCTTTGAGTACTTCTGCACAACTCTTGCTTTTTCTTCATTCTTCTTTTCTAGCAACCTAGAGTGCTTCTCTTCATTCTCTATTGGTTATGTGTATGTTTTTGTCTCTTCAACATTCTTGTTGAGCTAGACGATTTTACTTCTCAATGTGACAACTTCTTCTTCAAGCTTCTCAACCTCTTCTTCTTTCTTTAATATCTGAGACTTCATGACTTCTTCTTTTCTCTTTGCTTCTTCAAGATGAATTTTTAATGTGATTATTTCTTCTTCAAGTACTTTCTCTTCTTGACTAAACTCTGACTCAAGATGGTTTAGATCGTTAGTTATTTCCTTAAGATGATCTGTCAATATCTTCTCTCTTATTTCTGCTTCTTCCTTCTGTGCTACTATGTTGGCTTCCAAATATTGTTTTTGATCTTTAATATTTTCTTCGATCTTTCTGGCTTCTTCTAGCTGAGTTCTTAAGTTCTTGATGATTTGTTGGGCTTCTTAAAAATTTTGAACACTTTCCTTTTGTTTCATCAATTATTTCTTGAGTGACTTGTTTTCTTCTCTTTCTTTTATTAGTTCATCTAAAGCACTGATCAATTCTACTTCATAATTGTCTTCTTTTTCAATTAGCTTTTATGTCTCATTTCCTTTATGGAATTCTATTTCAAGATGTCCGCGTTTTTCACATTTAAAGAAAAACAACATACTTTTGTTGATTATGTACTCTTCATCTTCTGAATCTGTTTGACATGGTGAACATCTTTCTTCTTGATCTGTACCTACATCTTCTTTGGCATTTTCTAAATCTGTGATGGGTGAAGAATATATATCATATAACTTATCCCAAAGTTCTTTGGCTGATGAACATTTACCAACCTTTTCTCTTATTGGATTAGGTAATCCTTCCCAGATGAAATCCATTTCTATTTTTTTATTCTTCTTCAATTCCTTCTTGGTTGCAGTGTTTTCCCTTTTTGAACTATAATATCCTGTAACAACTAATGACCAAATATAATACCCCTGTTACTGTAAAAATACTTTCGTCCTTCTGCTCCATATCTCATACTTTAAACCATTATGACCATTAAACAATGGTACTCCATTCTCAGAATAATCCATGATCTCCTTCCAGTTGTTAAACTGTTTCCTGAAGGAACCCGCTTTGATACCAATTGTTGGATTACTAAGAGGGGGAGGGGGGGGGGTGAATCAGTAATGATAAATTATACCAATTATTAATCCTTTAAACCACAAAGTATATTATTTTACTTATTCAACCATGTCCATCTGTTCATCATCAATATCTTACTATATTATAAGCATTAACATTCATCAGTGCATAATAAACAATAATAAACACATCCACACAATGCACAATACACCAATATTTATGTGGAAACTCAATGCAGGAGAAAACCACATAACACTTTTCTTATATATCAATAATTACATTCAAGGAAGCACCAACTTTCAATTCTCTAGCTACAACTGGAAGGAGGCTCCAACCCCCTAGTTTCTCAAGCTACAACCCGAGGGAAGATCCAACTCCCCAATTCTTTGGATACAACCAGAAGGAGGCTACAACCCCCTATGTTCTCCGGCTACAACCGGGAGGTGGCTACAACCACCTAGTTTTTCAGGCTACAACCCGAGGAAAGCTCCAACTCCCCAATTCTCTGGCTACAACCAGAAGGAGGCTACAACCCCCTATGTTCTCTAGATACGATCGAAAGGTGGACGTTGGTGTATAAATATGTTCAATATATATATTACACTCATTTAAATGTCAATCCGAGATTCGTAATCAAAAGAGTTGTTACAATATATGTGCCGAGAACAAGTAACCTACCTAAGTCTGTTGCATATAGGAAATAATTAATAACATAAAAACTCCATTTCTAAGATCTCTAAATACTTCAAACACCCTTGAACTTAGAAGAGAAAACTGATAATGAAACTTCTTCACACAAACAACCAATCAAAAAGGATTCTATCCTAGAGAAACAAGTCTATTCATTCCAGGCTCATGAATTAAAGAGATGAATTTGAGAAGCTTGTCTCCTGTAGTAATCAAAACAGTAAATCGCAATCAACTCCAATCACTCTTTAAATCAAAATCAATTCCAGCTTCATGCAATTCAAACAAACCAGTACAAGGAACATTCAACATAACTGAGAGACTTCATTACAGAGCATGAAGATGAGATATAAAGTCTTTTGGTTCCTTGATGTATAAATCTACAACAATCATAAACTCAAGATATCAATCCCACACTTCAAATAATTAAATCACAACCTTCAATGTTTGAGATTGAAATATCTATTTGATCTAGCACCTGATTGTTCACACCAATCCAGAAACAATTAACTCAATGCTGAACTCTGAAAATATATTAAAGATCATTAACACACACTACTATAAAATACTCACACAATCACACAAAACATATACATGGAGGTTTACCTTGGTTGGGGTGGTGGGCCCTTGCCGAAACAATAAGGAACCTCTTAAGAAAGTAACAGACTAAAATGTTTCACTCACACTCAAGAATTGACATAATAGATCTTTTGCATTAATTCAACTGGTAAATTGGATCAACAGTTCTTCACTTCATACATAGGAACGATATGTATTATCTGGTTCTGATAATAGACTTCATTACATTCCTTATTATCCACACCTATCAACTATACAACATTCCTTATATATAAGGTAAACTGATACTATCAATATCTATGGATAATTACTAAATAGTTTTAAAGATATTACATTTGATATTTACATTGAATCTCTAGGAATTGACTCCATCCTCATGACACAAAGTGCATGGGTGATGGAGTCTCTCGTAATCTGGAAAACTGATTTGAGAGCTTCTGTTCAACTGCCTTCTCGAAATATTCATCATTATACTGGTCCAACTAGTGCCTATTGGAAACAAAGGTTTTGGTACCGGTACACACACAGTCACGAATCTCAGTACCGGAATGGACACGAAGCAGACAATACTGGAATAGTGCATGACTTGGACGGGAATGGATTTGGAGCGGATAGTACCGGATCAAAAATGCCTTAGGTACTGAACATATTTGGTACTGAATTGCACAATGATTGGTAGTACCGAAATAGCACAAGTACCAGATAGGCTTCTCACGAGTCAAACCATTAGGACTATACAAAATAAAACACTTTAATCGAATTGATTCAAGAAAGTTAAACAAAACATGCTTTAAATCATCAATTACTTCTTGCGACCATGAACAAGGCTATTAGGTATGTGTTTGAGAGGAAATAGTCAAGTATAGGCTTATAACATAGGCAAAAAGGATCATATACAAGGTAAGATAGGGCATTATACATGTCAAAACAGAGACTCAACATTTCCCCCATGCTGAAGGTGTTGCTTGTCCTCATGCAACATCATCAAAAACTGATACCCAAAAACTTTCTGCAAAATTGAATCCTTCTCTGTCATTTCTCATTTTGCAAGATGTTAAAACCAGAAACTTCACTTTTCAATTCCTTCTTAATTACACTAGTGTATTGGATCAATTGCAAAACCTTGTTGATTTTGGCAGAGACCTCTGCATGTTGTTCTTTCAATTGTGCATTCTCTGCCTTGATATGCCTGTCCAATACTTTGTATTCTTCAACTTCTTGCTTCAACCTCTCAATCTTTGCTATCAATTTTTATTTGTTCAGAGACTTGTCTGGGCTAGATGTGATTGCCTCCTTAGTTACCTCCTCTCAGGATTATTTTTCTTTCCTCAAACCCCTCAAAGTCTCTGTTACCAATCCTTCTATCTCACTTACTGTTACCAACCCTTCTGCTTCACTTACTATTACCAACCCTTCTACTTCACTTATTGTTACCAACCCTTCTGCTTCATTCACTGTAGCTCCACAACCACTTCCTTTCTCTGGAGAACTCAGAATATCCATGGGTTCCCTTTGAAGAGAAGGTATATTTGGAACTATCACCTGCTTGGCCATGCTTCTGGTAGTCCTTCGTATGGGGAGCGGAGCCTCTTTAGAATTGCCGACAGGGGTAGAAATTTCCTCAAACAACTTCCTCTTCTTTATTTTAATAACGATGGTGGGTCTGGAAACTTGTTTCTCCTCTGTTGTTTTGAATTTCATCTTGAGGTCCCGAGTTGTGAATCCTGGAGTCTACTTCTGCTGACCAACCCTTATTTCTATCCTGGAAGATTGAGGTGTAGGTTCTAGAATTTGTTCCCTTTGTGCCTTCTCCTTTTCGAGCTTCTTTTTGTTTCTACTTGTCACCTTAACAGTTTCTTTCAATTCACCAACCAATTTTTGGAAAGACCAAGTAACTACCTCAGGGATGTTTTCCAATTCCTTAATGGATTATGGAGGGGGCCTAATGGATGCTTCATGTAAAATGTCTTGTTGATTTGTCTCTTCCTTCTTTCGTTTCTTACTTTGTGATAGTTGATCTTTAGGACGCAGGACTGAACCAGACGCTTTAGACTGTGAAGAATTTTTCTTGTTCTAAATGTTGAGGTCAGGGGTCTTCTCTACTTGGCTAACTGGTTCTAATGACACCTCCATTATTTCTTCAGGAACGTTGTCTGATCGTCCTCCTAGATTAGAGTTTTCTTTTTGTCTTTTATCTTTTTGAATCGATGTAGGACTTATTTTCTGGGATTGGATGGATTTCTTCTTCCTCGATGTAGTAGGTTCCCCTACAACTGAATTCTCTGTCACTGATTTCTCAATGGGCTGGGATGAGCTGGGCGTAACAGTGTCTTCTTTTCCTCCCGATGTCTTCCTTTTCCCTCTTGCTTGAACCCTCACTGTGTATCCATGTCTCATGTGTTTCAACAATTTTGGATATTCTTTCTTGAGCGAAATTTTGTTGGAGTAATTGCTTCTAACTACCACCTTGTGTCTTCAAAGCATGAACAACCAGAAGTTTTATTAAACCATGCCGATGAAGGCTAGTTTCATATTTCTTGGAAACTGACCTCACTCCTCTCACCATATTCTTTAAACTCATCCATAGGAAGTGAGGAAAGTCAATTTGTGTTCCTCCCTCGAAATGTGATAAAAGCTTCAAATGATAAATGAAGGTTACTGCATACCTTCCTTCGTAGGTGAGGAATTTCTGCAGACTTAGGAGAATCGTCCAATATTCCTCTTTGACATAGCTTCGAGGGACGCCCTTGGTCCAATCGGGGTCTTGATGTTCTGTCTTGAGGAATTTCTGATAGAGTCTCCTGTCGACGATCACTCTCTTAAAGTATTTTTCTCCAGCCATCGGGAGACCCGTAGCTTCTGCTATAGTGGATTCTGTAATGGTTAGCTTCATGTCTCCAAACTGCACACTTTCTCCATCATATGTTTGTGCAAAGGAGAGAGAAATTCCCTCATGATGTCCTTTAAAATTTTCCAAGAATGGCACCCATCCTGACTGTTCATATTTTTCCTTGCAAGCCTGATATTCTGTTGTTTCCCTGTACAATTGAATTATGGGCTCATGCCTATCAACCCCCATGCTAGCCCAAACAATTCTTTCGGTGGATAAGGCAAAGACAAAGGATCGGGGGTTGAGTACCGGATAAACGTAGACTGTGATAGAGTAACGAACGGGGAAAAACATGCAAGGAATACGAAGGCACGAGATGTCTGTAGGTGGTGTGAAAACACCGGTAAATAATGCTCATCTGGATGGTAGAGCCATCCAGAGGAGCATTTATAAATGGAAGTGTAGATTACAACGGTCACATCGATACCCATGATGATATGGTGAGGCAGGTCGGATCCACTAATGACTTACGGGCTCATGGGAAAATTGGCGTTAGACAATATTCATGGAAGGGTGTGGTCGTTATGATCGGGACTCATGGGTGTGAAATTAGCTGGGATCATTATTTGAGATTCTTAGAGATGTGGTTCGTGTTACTTCATATAGTATGGTAGCGAATCATAAGTTTATGGGGTTTATTTACCGAATAGATAGAAGGAATATGAGTTTGATCCGGTAAGAGACATAATGACCTTGTACTCTTAATATTTGGGGAAATAAGGACATCTTCTTCTTACAGAAATGTGGTCGAGGCTTTTATAAAAGTTGGTGAAAGGGGGTATGTCATGATCCGAGAGAAACATATGTTTTAAATGCATATTTAGTCTAATTCCTTTTAATAAAACGGAAACAAATGTTGAATCTGTATGTCCTAGCACTAATAATTGAGCATCAACTTGGAAGTATGATGAGAGTTACCAGTCACATCCTTACCAGTACCGGATCATCTGTGTGCAAAATTGAAATTAGTACGGGATCATCTGAGTACTGGATTACCTGAGTGCCAGATTTTATGGGTACCGGATCACCTGTGTGTAGAGTTTGTAATTAGTACCAAAATAGCGCAGGGCCCCTTATTTAATACCAGATGGGGTTTAGTACCGGATGAGCATAGCGAGATGATTTAGCGTAGTGATGACCATTGGTACCGGATAAGCACAGAGATGAACATTGTTTTCTGGTGCTTGAGATATTTTTGACACAGATTCTGGTGGCACTGACTTGTAGAAACATTTGGTGTTATGCGATCAGATTCGATTGAAAAATCATGTAGATGGAACAAATACCAAAACTTAGGAGTTCTGTGTTTGCATAGGAATAACGCAAGAAGAGATTTGTAACAGGAGGGTATTCTGGAAATTAGATGATCAGTTTTTGAGATTATAGAACCCTCTTCTTTTTGGAACCAAGGTGATCACAGCTCCTACTGGCATTTCCTCTTTATTACAAAAATAACAATAATAATCCTAACTACTACTTTTCTGTGGATTTTTATCGAGCCCCGATTAGTTAATGCTCGCCAGTATTTTCAATTTTAAAGAGTCTGAAAAACTTAAAGACAACTCTTTATACTGCCCCGTGGATTTTTCTTGAGCTCGGGCCAGTTCCTGCTCGCCGATGTTTTCAATTTTAAAGAGTCTGAAAAAATTAAAGAAAACTCTTTATACTGTCCCGTGGATTTTTCTCAAGATCGGGCCAGTTCCTGCTCCCCGGTGTTTTCAATTTTAAAGAGTCTGGAAAACTTAAAGAAACTCCATCTGGTAGATGTCCTCCTTATTCGTCTATCTACATGGGAACACAACCAACTTTTTTGTTTGTTTTTGTTTTTGTTAGTTATATCAGAAAAATAAAAGAGAAACTTTATCTAATGACACACCTATGTACAGGAAATGAATTTATACAATTGAACTTAATGTGGTAGGTCAGCAGGAGGGGAAACCCTCTTGCTTACTAGTTGCATTTCAAAACTCTAAAGAACATTTTTGACAAAATCCTCTTTTGACAGAGGCTTATGATAAACTTTCAGCCGATGCCCATTTACAACAAAGGAAGTATGATTTTCATCAATGGTATTTATCCTTACTAAACCATTGTCATAAAATGTATCAACCTCATAAGGTCCCAACCATCTAGTAGACAATTTACCCTTAAGATTTTTGAATCTACTATCATATAGAAGGGCCCAATCCCCTGACTGGAAGGACTTCTTTTTGATGTAATTGTCGTTCCATTTGGTCCTTTTCTCTTGTATCAGGGTGGTTCTTTGTAGAGCATCCTGTCTTATCTCATCAAGCTCATTTAATTGTAATAGCCTCTGTTTTTGAGCTTCGTTCAGGTCCATCCCTAATTGCATGGCAGTTTTGAAGGTTTTTACATGAAACTCTATGGGCAATAGTACCTGCTTCCCATACACCAAATCATAAGGTGTGTGGCCTGTTGTATTTCTCCAAGTTGTCCTGTAGGCCCACAAGGCCTCAGGCAACCTATCAACCCAGTCTTTGTGATGTAGCTGAACGGTCTTAGTGAAGATGACCTCTATCACTTTGTTGGTCGATTCCACTTGGCCATTGGCTTGGGGGTGATAGGGCGAAGACTTTCTGTGTTTGATCCTGTACTGTTCAGTAAGAGCCTTGACCAAATTTGAGGTGAATTGTGTCCCTTGGTCAGTGATTATTTCCCGAGGTACCCAGAAATGAGTGAAAATTTCCTCAAAGAGAAAGTCTACAACAGATTGTTCATTGGCTGAATACAAAGCCTTGGCTTCTACCCATTTTGTTACATAGTTTGTGCAGACTAAGATGTACTTTTTCTTGCAGGACATGGGATTGATAGGTCCTACAAAATCTAAGGCGCATTTTTTAAATGGTTCAATCACTACTTGGGCTTGGAGTGACATTCCGTCGACTGTTGTAGATTTTCCCATTCTTTGGCAATCATTGTAGCTGGCCAAGTATTTCTTTGCATCTTTGAAGATGGTTGGCCAATAATAGCCAGACTATAGAATCTTGTATGTTGTTCTTTTGTCAGCAAAATAACCTCCACAAGCACCATCATGACAAGCTCTAAATATATTCTGCATATCGTCCTCCCGATCACATCTTTTGATTACCAAATCAGGTCCAGTTCAGTATAAGAAATCCTCATGCCACATATAATTGACACTTAGCTGAATAATTCTTTGTTTTTCTCTGGATGACATATTTTGAGGCAAATTTATGGTTACAAGATAGTTGGCTATGTCTGCATACCAAGGGGTGTAAGTAGAAATGGAAAATAGATTCTCATCCATAAAATCATCATCTACTGGAGTACTATCACCTATATGAATAAGTCTAGACAAGAAATAAACAACCAAATTATCTCTTCCAGGCCTATCAATGATAGTGATATTGAATTCTTGTAGCAATAACAACCATCTAGTCACTCTAGCATTTGTAACAGGTTTTTTCATTAGAAATCTGATAGCTGAGTGGTTAGTGTTCACAAAAACTTCGTATCCTGTTATATAGTGTCTAAACTTGTTGATGGCATGTACTAATGATAAAAATTCTTTTTCTGTGACATTATAGTTTACTTCAGTAGGTGAGAGATTCTTGCTAACAAAGTATATAACATAAGGAATCTTCCCTTTGCTTTGTCCTAAGACAACTCCCAAAGTGGTATCTGATGCATCTGTGCAAAAATGGAAAGGAAGAGACCAGTTTGGACTTCTCAAAACAGGGGCACTTGACAACTTTGTTTTTAAGATTTCAAAGGAGATTTGGCATTGCTCATCCCAAAAGAATTCAACATCTTTTGTCAATAGTTTGAAAAGGGGGGCAGCTAGGTTTGTAAAGTTTTGAATAAACCTCATATAGTAGCCAACATTCCCTAAGAAACTTCTGACTTCCTTTTGTGAGCTAGGGCTCTTGATTTGGGAAATAATGTCAATCTTGGTAGGGTCCACTCTTATTCCTGTACCAGAGATGTGGTGACCTAGAAAAATTCCTTCAGTGATCAACATTCTGGATTTTTTGTGGCTGAGTGAAAGGTTGGTATCTTTACACCTAACCAATACCTTCTCCAAATTATCCAATGCCTGTTGGAAATCATCCCCATACACCGTGAAGTCATCCATGTAGACTTCCAAACAATCATTGGTTAAATCAGAGAAAATATCCAAGACATCCCTTTGAAAGGTAGCAGGAGCATTACATAAACCAAAAGGAAGAACCCTATAGGCATAGGTCCCCCAAGGGTAGGTGAATGTGGTATTATCTTGATCTTCTAGTGAAATTTGGAGTTGATTGTAACCACTAAACCCATCCAAGAAAGAAAAATACCTCTTCCCAAACAAAGTGTCTAAGACCTGATCTATGAAAGGCAAAGGAAAGTAGATTCTATAGGTAACCTTGTTTAATTCTCAAAAGTCCACACAAATCCTCCATTTCCCATTTTTCTTTGGTACAATAACTAATGGGGAGACCCACTTACTATCTGATATAGGGTAAATGAAATTGGCTTGTAGGATTTTTTGGAGTTCTTCTTTTACAATATATTTTAAGG
This sequence comes from Picea engelmannii, assembly GCA_009831015.1. Taxonomy (NCBI): domain Eukaryota; kingdom Viridiplantae; phylum Streptophyta; class Pinopsida; order Pinales; family Pinaceae; genus Picea; species Picea engelmannii. Next base: position 90,431 of record ML789876.1, on the reverse strand, counting down.
CTGGATTCATTCTTCTTTGGGGCTGCCTGATAGGTTTTATCTGATCGTTAGTGTAAATATGATGTATACAGGTGTCTGGGTGGATCCCTTTCATGTAAGAGTAATCCCATGCAAAAGCATCAGATTGTCGTTGAATCATTTGTATCAACTTCTGTTGCTGATCTGTTTCTAGGCTAGGATTGATATATAAAGACTTTCCAGGACTGATTTCAATAGCTTGAACAACTGATTCTTTCTCTTCCTCTATCTGTGAAACAATGGCTACAGTAGAAGTGGAAGGGTGCCAAATTTCTTGAAATTCGGGGATAAAGATGTGTGTGTAGTTAGGGAAAGATTGATGATAATCAATGCACGCTGAGTTAGCCAAGAATAGACTTAAGATTTGTTCTTCAGTTTTCTCTTGTACTCCTTTTACTTGTTCAAGTGTCAACAAGGGCTGAGTGAAGTCCTCCTCCCCATAGGGATTCTCCAACCAGAGAGGAACTTCAGTGGTTGGTTGGGCAGGGGAAAAATGATAAGTTTTTGACTTTGAGTGGCATTGGAAATTGTCATTTCTCGAGATCAACAACTAATGAATGCATCAGCAGTGGACAACCAAGGTCGACCGAGTACTACTGGATGTCCTGGTTTGGAGGATTTGGAATGAATTACTAAGAAATCCACAGGGTATTCCCAAGAGGCCAATGTAACTGTTATATCATCTAAACTTCCTGTTGGGGTGATGAAGGATTTATCTGCAAGCTCCAACAAAGTTTGTGTTGGTCTTAGGTGATCTAGTTGCAGTGTTTTCATAGTGTTCACTGGCATCACATTTATTGTTTCCACTAGATCAATCAATGTGTTAGGTAAGGCAACACCATTGATTTCTATGGTTACCATTGGGTTCCCTGGATCACTATACTTAGATGGCATTTTTGTTATAAACTCTGATAATTGCCCTACCTGATAGGAGGCTCCTTCCTCTTCCTCCTTGGATTTTTAATGCAAAGGTCCTTTACAATTTTAGCATAGTTAGGTATGTCCTTAATGGCCTGTAGTAGGGGGATCTTTACACATATGTTTTAGAATTCAGTCTTTAGATTATGTCCTAGAGGTTCCTCAGGTTTCTTTACAAGTAGCCTTTCTGGATAAGGAGGATTTATTTTCTGAGGTGTTTCTTCTACAAGGGAGTTGGGAGAAAGAATTTCTTGTTGTACGAGGGTGTCTCTTTATTCATTTAATGGATTAGTCATTTATTCTTCTCTTTGAACTATTTGGACATCTATTTGTTCTTCTTGATTTGTGTGATTATCTACTTGTTATTCTTGGATAACCACAGTAGGATTTGTGTTGTTTACAACCCTCCCTGATCTTAATTCAATTCCATTGAACGGAGTTGGCGTTATTACATACGTGGGGAAGGTTTGTACTTCAATGTTTTGTACAGGTTGTGTTGGCCTGTTATTTGGGTTAGGGATAGGTTGTGAAGGAATAGGCGTAGGCCGAGGAGGGTTTTGAATAGGTGTAGCTTGCATTTGTTGCCACATATTTGGATTCATGGGTAGTGCAAGTTGTTGTTGTAACTGTGGGGGTGGAAGAAGAGCAGGAGGGTTAAATCCTAGGAGCAGTTGGGAAATATTCGAAGGGTATTATGGATAGGTGGGAAAATTTGCTGGTTGGAAGGGAACATTTCCATATACAGGTCCTCTCCACCCTTGTTGCCAAGGTTGGGTTTGTGGCGACCATTGAGGATAAGACATGGGAGGTACCCATTGCTGTTGTGGGTATTGTGTATTTGGGTGTGCAAACATGTTGGGGTTTTGTTGTCTCCATGGTCTCCTAGGGGGTTAGGATGTTTCAGGTTCTCTTCCTCCCTTGAATATGACCTTGAGTCTAGGTAGAGTAGGGAATTCGTTAGTAGGATGGTCCTCTATACAAAGACCACATATTTCAATAACATTAAGGGGGCATTCCTTTTCAGGGTTCTTCCTCCTACACTAATGACAAAAAATTGCTAACGAAACATATTCTTCCTCTTGTTTTCTTTTAATTTTCATAGTATCAAGTTGGGAAATGATGGTGTTTAGGATATCTATTTTGAATTTTTCTAATAGATTTCCCTGTTCAATCTTAGTGACACCTCCAGATGTGGGTTTAACAGTTTTGTTTGTAGGATCCCTTATACTTTTTCCAGTTTTGGCTTGACTACAGGAGTATCTTTTGCAATACTCTGCTATGTCTACAAATGGCTTTTGGTACACATCCCTAGAACTCATGAGGTTTAGTACTTCAATGCAATCATCCCTCACACCCTTTAGAAATGTTGTCCTAACTGTAGCCGTGTCTAAGGAAAACTGCTTAGTCTTTTGGTAATTGTATAAGAACCTCTCTAGGTAATCTTCTAAGCCTTCTTCTTTAGATTGCTGCATTTTGAATATATCATTCCTAGAATCCCTAGGTCTACAGTAATCTTGGTATTTCTGGAGGAAGGTCTCCTTCATACCATCCCAAGACAAAATGGTGTGTTCTCCTAGGCTCATGAACCACCTTAGTGCTGAATCTTTTAGTGTAGTTGGGAAACGTTTTAATTTTTCAGCATTATCCGTGTAGTTATAACTCCTACACAATATGTCAATTTCAAATAAAAATGAGTCAGGGTCTTCTGTTGACATACCTTGGAAATGAGGAAGTGAAGACAATGGAATGTTCTTCATAGCAATGTCTTTAGTGATATCCAGTATGGGGAATCCAAATGTCTCTGTTTCATTAGCTGCATTTCCCTCTTCTTCTACCATATCTCCAAACAACCTGTAGGGGGGTGGTGAGGTCTCTCCATTGAGTGATGGTTCCACCACTGGGTTATTTGGTATCTCTAGCCGTTACAAGGTTTTGTGTGGCCTTCCAACAACAAATTCAACCTCTTCTATTACTACCTCTACTTATTTTCCAACTTCTCCTTTTGATGGGGTCTCCAGTGCTTCCTCTGTTTCTTGTTGTCTTATGTTTTCAATCTGAATAGTGGCTTCAGATTTACTGCCCTTTGCTGTTGTTGCAATTTCTTCCTTTGAGCTCTCTCCTCTGAGAATTTTTCCTGCACGAATTTTAGATGAATTAGTGTAGGGTTTTTTTTTTTATTGTTTTCTTTTCTAGCTTTTCTGAAATTTTAGGAGCAACAAATCTACCTTTATTATCCCTATACCTACTCATAAAATAAATTCAAATAAAATAAATATAAACACAGATTCCTAATTATCAAAGGTAGGAGGACAACCTGACTTTGGAGCAACCCCACCAAAGTGGATGCCTAGGTTCTTACCTCTCGTCTTACTGTCTTCTCTCCGCCCGCATATTGTCCTTAAATCCAATACAAACTTCATCAAACTAATTGAAACACAAAATGCTACCTATTACCGTTTACAACTCCCCATCAACGACCCCAAAATGTTGGTGTATAAATATGTTCAATATATATCTTACACTCATTTAAATGTCAATCCGAGATTCGTAATCAAAAGAGTTGTTGCACTATATGTGTAGAGAACATGTAACCTAACTAAGTCTATTGCATATAGGAAATAATTAATAACATAAAAACTTTGTTTCTAAGATCTCTAAATATTTAAAACACCCTTGAACTTAGAAGAGAAAACTGATAATGAAACTTCTTCACACAAACAACCAATGAAAAAGGATTCTATCCTAGAGAAACAAGTCTATTCATTCCAGGCTCATGAATTAAAGAGATGAATTTGAGAAGCTTGTCTCCTGTAGTAATCAAAATAATAAATAACAATCAAATCCAATCACTCTTGAAATCAAAATCAATTCCAGCTTCATGCAATTCAAACAAACCAGTACAAGGAACATTCATCATAACTGAGAGACTTCATTACAGAGCATGAAGATGAGATATAAAGTCTTTTGGTTCCTTGATGTATTAAATCTACTACAATCATAAACTCAAGATATCAATCCCACACTTCAAATAATTAAATGGAAACCTTCAATGTTTGAGAATAAAATATCTATTTGATCTAGCACCTAATTGTTCACACCAATCCAGAAACAATTAACTCAATGCTGAACTCTGAAAATAGATTAAAGATCATTAACACACACTACTATAAAATTCTCACACAATCACACAAAACATATACAGGGAGGTTTACATTGGTTGGGGCGGTGGGCCCTTGCCGAACCAACAAGGAACCTCTTAAGAAAGTAATAGACTAAAACGTTTCACTCACACTCAAGAATTGACATAATAGATCTTTTGCATTAATTCAACTGGTAAATTGGATCAACAGTTCTTCACTTCATACATAGGAACGATATGTATTATTTGGTTCTGATAACAGACTTCATTACATTCCTTATTATCCACACCTATCACCTATACAACATTCCTTATATATAAGGTAAACTGATACTATCAATATCTATGGATAAGTACTAAACAATTTTAAAGATATTACATTTGATATTTACATCAAATCTCTAGGAATCGACTCCATCCTCATGACACGAAGTGCATGAGTGATGGAGTCTCTCGAAATCTCTAAAACTGATTTGGGAGCTTCTGTTCAACTGCCTTCTCAAAATCTTCATCATTATACTGGTCCAATTGGTGCCTGCTGGAAACAAAGGTTTTGGTACCAGAATACACATAGTCGTGAATATGAGTACTGGAAAGGACGTGAAGCAGACAGTACCGGAATAACGCATGACTTGGTACTATAATGGATTTGGAGTGGATAGTACCAGATCAAAACTGCCTTAGGTACTAGAACGAATTTGGTACCGGATTGCACAATGACTGGTAGTATCAGAATAGTGCAAGTACCGGATAGGATGCTCATGAATCAAACCATTAGGACTATACAAAATAAAACACTTTAATCGAATTAATTCAAGAAAGTTAAACAAAACATGCTTTAAATCATCAATTACCTCTTGCGACCATGAACAAGGCTATTAGGTATGTGTTTGAGAGGAAATAGTCAATTATAGGCTTATAACATAGGAAAAACGGATCAGATACAAGGTAAGATAGGGCATTATACATGTCAAAACAGAGACTCAACAATGGCTACAACCACCTATCCTTGCCTCGACCAACCGCTTTGAAATATAAGTAGAATGATGGAACCACTGTCACACTATCACTGTGAGATATACTGTTGTAAACTTGTACCAATCAATATGTAACAACCTCTACCAAACAACCTGTAATCAACATGTACCATAAATAAGTGCATCAACCATGCACCAACCTGTACCTCAACCATGCACCAAACTTGTACAAATAACTTGTCACAACAACCTATCCAAATAACCTATCACAAAAACCTGTCTCATCAATCTTATCAACCAAAACAGATTTACTCACCAAGATCAATCACCAAGACAAATCTCAACAATGTGCATTACAACAACTCATAATCATCACCAAGTTCAATATATGCTTGTAATAATATACCAAGATAAGTATGCTACATCCGTTGGATTATTGAGAGGGGGGGTGAATCAATAATAAAGAAATTTAATCCTTTTTAACCATATAATCCAAGTGTTATATCAATGAATCATTATCAAACAATGACTGCAGAGTAAATAAGAAATGAACAAATGAACAAACATACACATACACAGTACACCCATGTTTTATGTGGAAACCCAAATCGAGAGAAAACCACATAATTCTTTTTCTTATATGTCTTGAAGAATTACATTCATTGGAAGCACCAACTTCCTTTGTTTTCCAGCTACAACTAGAAGGAGGCTCCAACCCCCTAGTTTCTCGGGATACAACCTGAGAGAAGCTCCAACTCCCCAATTCTCTGGCTACAACTAGAAGGAGGCTACAACCCCCAATGTTCTCAGGCTACAACCGGAAGGTGGCTACAACCACCTGTCCTTGCCTCATCCTGCCACCCTGAAGTAGAAGTAGAATGATGGAACCACTGTCAGCCTGTCACTGTGAGATATACCGCTGTAAACCTGTTTCAATAAATCTGAACCATGCATCAACCTATACCTCAACCTGTAATCAACCTGTACCATAAACAAGTGCATCAACCATGCACCAACCTGTACCAAATAACCTATAATCAACCTGTACCATTAACAAGTGCATCCAAACATGTACCAAGTATGTACCAATCATGTGTCAACTACTCATCAACTATGACTCATCAATATGTACCAACATCATCAACTATACAACTCATGTATGTGCCAACTCATCAACTACTTGTCTCAACCATGTACTCAACATGTACCTCAACCAAAAGCCCTCATCAATTTCATCATCCAAATCTGATTTGTAGCTCTGTAATAGACCTGGTGTATATGATCAAATTCCTGCAAACCTTCCTTAACTTCAACAACAAGAGACTAGCATTTTCATCAAACTTTTCTTTAGTCTCACATGCCTAGTTTTGGATTAGTCAACAACCCTAACTTTAAGTAATCATAACTTTGTACCTGTAATGTATAAATATCTGAAACTGATAAAAAATGTTCTTCAGTGTGTTTTATGCAATTTCTCCAGGTGTCACTACTTGGAACCTCTCAGAAAAGGAGTTATAGCAAAAATGGCATACCTTGCTGAATTCTAGATTATTCTAGAGAGCGACCTTGTAGAGCGTGCCCCCCATGAAATATTTGTTGACTTGATCTTAAACTATGACAAAAAATACTACAAACTGTACCCTAACCAACACATTTGATTTCAGTGAATTTGGATCTGTTATGAATAAGTTATGACATTTTTACCCGAAACACCTGTTTTTGACTAGCTTCAGGACTAGCGACAAAACTTATTTTCCACGGAGTGTAACTCCAAAAATACAATAACCCACAAGATGAATTTTTTACCACATATACTTGGATATGTCTTCTCAATGGCATAGACATTTCATGGTCTGAATCATTATAGAAAACAAATTATAGCGAAAATGGTGAGATGACCTGTAAATAACATACCTTAGAAAGCACCATCAAAAGAATTTATCCTTCCTTGAATTTTGGCCTTCTTTTCCTCACCTTCCCTCCGAATTTCGGCTTATATATCCTTAGTTACCTCAGACACCTATAGATATTCAATATGCTCAAGTGTGATTAAAATGAGAGAGCCTTGCCTCTTATTATTGAAATAATTTATTTTGTATTCACTTTGAATTATAATACACTCATTACTTCACTTTATTATTTACCTTTTAAAATCTCTTAAACCACTTTGACTACTTTGACCTTTTGGGGCTTCTANATGACATATGAGGGTCCTCCAACTTTGTAAGGCCATAACTCTCAAACCGTGAGGAGTTATGTGACGTTCCACATACCACCAGAAATGGAATGACATGTAATATCCATATAGAATAGTATTATATGAAAATATATCATAACTCAAACTGTTATCCATCAAACAACCTTGGGTCCATTACCCAAACCCAGGGTCTCCAACTTCTCATGGCCATAATTCTCTAACCATGAGGAGTTATGTGATGTTCCACATACCATCAGAAATGGAATGACAAGCACTATCCATCTAGGATACTTTACCTGAAAAATTCATTGTCCTTCATGTCATTATTCCACAATTAAGCACGAGTTCTCTTACTCCGCAAAGCGTCTTCCCATGAGGGCTTTCACCATAAGGGGACCACTTTGGATTTCATCCATCTTTACTTCTTATCAACCATGAAAAGACAATAATGAGTCATCTTTACATAAAAAAATCTTGGGTCCATTACCCAAACCTTTGTGTTGCGGGGCTTTCTTCAAGGGTTGACATCAATGACAACCAACCTTAATCAACAATCTCCCCCTTTGGCATTGATGACAACACTCTAATGCAATATTGAAATCATATCACTCATGCTCCCCCTAGAACCATGCTTCTGTCCTATGTATTTGATAAATTTGCCTTTGTCCTCTACATCTGATAAATCTTCTCCCCTTGGAACCATGCCTCTGTCCTTTGCATCTGATAAATCTCTCCCCCTTTGTCATCAATGACAAAGATATCTTTCCATCCGACGTTTCTCCCACTGATTGAATTGTCCTCTTATGGTGATTCCTCGTGTACATCTAAGACATATAAGATAAGCATTCAAAAAGCATTAAAAAAACATTCATTTTGGAGTAGATATAACTCCAAGTCTTTGGCGAAGATATTCAAAGGCTTCTCATGGAAGTGGTTTTGTAAAGATGTCTTCCACTTGTTCTTTTGTGCCCACATACTCAACTCTAATGTTGTTTTTTGCAACCTGTTCCCGTAGAAAGTGATACTTGGTTGGAATGTGCTTCGTCTTGGAGTGAATCACCGGGTTTTTTGAGATACTGATGGCACTTGTATTATCACAATATATTGGAATGAGCTCATCATACTCAACCTGTATATCTGTCAAAGTTTGTTTCATCCAAAGAACCTATGTACAAAAAGTTGTTGCTGCAATATACTCTGCCTCGACTGTAGATAGAGATACTGATGATTGTTTCTTGCTTAGCCATGATACCAAACACTCACCTTAGTAGAACGCTGCTCCACTGGTGCTTCGTCGGTCATCAATACAACCTTCCCAATCTGCATCTGTGTAGGCAATAAGTGATAGATCTTTTCCTTTTGGATAACATAATCCAAACTCTTATGTTCCTTTGAGATATCTGAAAATCCTCTTTACTGCTAATACATGTGATTCCTTGGTGCTGCTTGAAATCATGCCACCTGTCCAAAAGGAATAGAATCTGCATCCTCAATCTTTGCGAGTGTTGTAGGACACTGCTCAATTGAAAGGTTAGTTCCTATAGAAATAAGAGAAATCAGTGGTCTACAATATGCCATTAGTAAATGTTGCAATACAAAATTCACATATTTACTCTATCTCAACCAAAGATTTATTTTTTCTCTATCTCTCCTTATCTCCATTCATAAGATACATTTTCCATCCCCAAAGTCCTTCATGTCAAATTGTGCTGACAGTTCAAATCATGAATCCCAACCTTGCTATTATAAAAAAATAACATATCATCTAGATACAAAGTGATAATAAGGAAATGACCACCACCATGTTTGTAATATACAAAATGATATTATTTGGATTTCATAAATCCCAATCCCAACCAAAAAGAATCAAACTTTTGGCACTACATTTTAGGAGATTGTTTGAGACCATATAAAGACTTTTTTAAATTTGCAAACCAATGACTCTATATTTTTCAATGTAGTGCTATGGATATGTATTATAGATCTCCTACTTCAAGTCACCATGTAGAAATGTTGTTTTCACATCCATTTTTTCTATCTCCATATCAAAATTTGTTGTTACAAATAACATAAAACTGATAAATGTTAACTTATCAACCAATGAAAAGATATCACCAAAGTCTATCCCCTCGACTTGGGAGTATCCTTTCACAACCAAAATTTCCTTGTACTTTTCAACACTTCCATATGAATTAATCCTTTTTGAACACCCATTTACATCCAATGGGTTTTTTCCATGAAGCAACAATACCAAGTCCAATATATCATTCTTTCAAAGTGAAACTATCTCTTCATCAATCTCCAGGACTCCTTATATTCCATCTCCATTGCCTCTTTAACAGTTATAGGTTCATCGATGTTAATAGATCAAACTTATTTACATTTGAAATCAAATGGACTATAATTATACTTCTCTGTTTTCCTCATTTGCCGAGCCGACCTCCTTAAAGTTTAAGGTGGAGTTTCTTCCTCCTCTTCTTAACTCTCTGAACCCTCCTCGTCATTAGGCCCATCATGAACTTCTTGTTCATTTTCTAGTTCATCTTTCTCGATCTTGGGTTGTAGTTGAACAATTGAGTTCTTCGGTTTTGATC
>ML789876.1:69194-80436 GCA_009831015.1 Picea engelmannii | reverse complement strand
ACTTTTTACCTATTAAACTAAACCCTAGAACATAAAATAAAGATAAAAAAACCCTAAATTAATAATAAACTATTATAACCTTAAATAAACAAATTAATAAACCCTAGAAATCTTAGCAAATAATTGAATTTATTAAATAATTCTACTTTAAACCTAGCCGACACTATAAACTTTCCCACACTTCCAGTATTTATACCAGCTCTTCCCTTTTTTCTTAACCCAGGCTCATTGTCCTGAAGATGGATCCTGATTTGGATCTGAAACGTCGACAGTCTATTGAAAACACTGTGGCTTTTCCGATCAAAACCGAAAATCCCAACCACAAAAATCTCACTCATCAAATTGAGTTCTTATCATCCTCTTTTGGCTGCACCACTGTGGGATAAGAGTTAACTTCTATGAGAATAATTTTTTTTTATACAAAACTCTTCCAACCATAAGATCCCAAAGATTTCCCCCTTTCACACCAACACCATATCTGATGATACATTTCATTAGCTTGTTATCCAACTTTGACTGCTTCTCCTTAGGAAGATGAGCATATTCCTCACAACCAAAAAGGCGAAGTATGAAGATGATGAAAAGAGGGATTATTTCCCATACAAATCTTCATAGGGGTATTATCCATAAGAATTGATGTGGGAGACCTATTAACCAGTTACATGTAGTCACAATTGCTTCTACCCAAAAATTCTTCTCTAAGCCAACTCCATTAAGCATACTCATAGTGCCATCCATCAACGTCATGTTCATCCATTATGCTGAGGGGTATATGGATTTGTCTTATGTCTTTCAATGTCATTCTCCTTACAATACTTATTGAACTCCACAAAACAAAACTCACCACCATTTTCAATCCTCAATACTTTAATATTCCTACTAGTTTGATTTTCTAATGGAGCTTGAAACTCCTTTAAATGAGTAAAGACCTCAGATTCAGTTATGAGAAAATAAGAATTGATGCGGGAGACCTCTTAATCAGGTACATGCAATAGAAAATGCTTTTGCACACAAATTCTTCTCTAAGCCAACTTCATTAAACATATTCCTAGTTCCCTCCATCAATGTCCTACACATCCATTTTGCAACTTCATTATGGTGAGGGGTGTATGAAGTCGTCTTATGTATTTCAATGACATTCTCCTTACAATATTGATTGAACTCTACAAAACAAAACTCACCATCATTATCAATCCTCAATACTTTAATCTTCCTACTAGTTTGATTTTCTAAGAGAGCTTTAAACTCCTTAGACTGTCTAAAGACCTCATATTCAGTTATGAGAAAATAAACCTATGGACTTCTAGAATACTTATTAATGAATTTCACGTAATATAACACTTTAGAAATCAAAGGAACTTTAACAGGACCAGATACATCAAAATGAATTAAGTCCAACAACCTAGAAGATTTGTGAGAACTAGAATATAATTGACATGATTTTGTTTTCCATATATGCAATGCTTGCAAAAATCAAATTTAAGAGCACAACCATTCAATACATCAACAAGATTTTTGTTTTACAAGGCTCGTAGGCCCTTAACACCTATATGGACCAATTTCTTGTGCCATAACATTGTCTTCTTTACAAATATATTTTTTTTCTAAAGAGAGACCTCATTTAGGTACTCATAAAGCATGGCCATTAGAAGTAGATACATGTTTTGATTTTCAAGTTGTAGATTCTACATATTTATTTGCTACAAAAATTGAAGAACTATTATATTGAATGGTGCACACATCAAGCTAGAACAAAGTGCCCACACAAACACCCTTCCTGAACACCATATCTCTTCAAACCACCTTACACTTTTTGTCAAAGAAGACAACCTACACACCAACATCATTAATTTTTCTCACTAATAGTAGGTTTCGTGGCAAACCCGTAATGAGATAAACAACACTCATCCCCTTCACTTTGTCATCAGGGAATTTGATCAATACTCTACTATGAAAACTATGCTAAGATGAGAAACATCACCAAGGTATACCATCCCACCATAATATTTTTCATACCCTAAAAAACAAAACCGATGGAAAGTCATATGGAAGGAAGCTTTAGAGTCTACCAATCATGTCTCTGCCTACACATGTTGCTAAAGTTGTAACAAAGGCATCTCCACCATCCTTGTGTAAAAACATGAATCTAGGTTAGGGTATTGTGACAACATGTTATTCAAACCTATATTAAGAGACTCCAAACATTAATGAAATATTCATTAAAAATTTATAAAAAACAAGTGAAACATTACTACAATCTATGTATTTGTGCATTGTGAAAAAACTATATCAAAATTGAATAGTTAACAATGCCAAAAATTTGGAGTCACCTGACAAGACCGTTTGCTCTATTTTATGAAAAGTAGGAAAATACTAACTCAGATTCATGTTTTTACCCCCTGTTGAGAATATATTTTAGACTCATCATTAGAATCATTATTTTCCTTCTTATTCTTGTTTTTCTCTTCCTTGCAGCCTCTTCTGACATTCCCAATCTTGCCGTAGTTCCAACATTTTGTCTTGGAGTTTTCAAGAGACTTAGGTCTCCCATGAGATTTGAATCTTCCTTTTTTCCTCTTCTTTCCTTTCTCTTTCAATATTCCATGAACAATCAAGGCCTCATTGGTGGATTTATAAGATTTTCATCTTTCCTCCTCTAAGAGGTAAACAACAATGACCACATCAATCACCAAGTTCTTTACAATGCTCCCAATTGCTATTACCAGGTTGTCCCATGAATACTAGGTTGTCCCATGAATCTGACAAAGAACACAAAAGGGTCATATAACAATCCTACTCATCCATGTTCACTCCAATTCAGATCCGTTGAATCAAAATATTATTAAATACATTCAAATGCTTGGCTACAAAATCATGATCACCCATTTTCAAGGCAAACAATATTTTCCGTAGAATTTTTTTATTAACTAGGGATTTAACATGATACAAATTCCCCTAACTTCTTCCAAAGACTTGTTGTAGTTTTTTCTTTAGAAACATTTAATAACACAAAAGAAACCAAACACAGTTTGATAAGGTTTCTCTCCTTTCTTTCCAACACTACCCACTCTTCATATTTCATGGTAGGGGGTTTGGTTCTAGTTACTATAGTCAATAGATCTCGATCTACGAATAAATATTATATCTTGAGATTTCACGGCTCAAAGTTAGTGCCATTAAACTTCGTTTCTAATGTAGAAGTGTTTTCCATTTCCATGCAACAAGATTTCGTTTTGCACAAGCTCCCACTCAAACCAATATTAGATTAAAAAACTTTGTCCCTAACACTTTAGATTTGATGTGATCTCTCATACCAAATGAAAGAAAGTAGAAGTGTGGAATAGGCCTCCTACAATAATCAATAAGAGAAGAATGTGTAGAAAACTAAATAAATGCAATTGCAATAATAAACAATATAAAAACATACAACCATTAAACAATGATTTAATAGGAAAAACCTTTTAAGGAGAAAAACCCTACAATCCAAAGCACACTAAATGTTTATAATACATTACAAAATTTTCATCCTCTCAACAATTGTATTCAACACCAAAAAGGTTCAAATGGTTATAATACATTATAATTTTTTCACACTCTCAACAATTGTATTCAACACCAAAAAGGTTCAAGAGATGAATAAATAGACATTTTTTTCCAAAGGAAAAAAGCGTAAATTTTATTAAGAAGATAAAATTTACATTCTGAATAATGCATGTGGAGACATGCATTTAGTCCCAAAGATTTTTTCTACCACTAATAGTAACTGAAGTTCTGTTTAGTGCAGATCCCCCAAAAGTAAATCATACTACTAGTCTTTCTGAGAAGAAAAAAAAACAAAAATCTAGAACTAGTAACTTGGAGAAAAAAATATACAAAACTACCCCATAGTGTAGAGAGCTATGCTGTAGACTATAAGTGTCTTAAGATTGACCCATTCCAAAATAAATTGATAATCTGTAACCTGTCCCCTAGATATCAACAAAAATTACATACAAAAAGTGACAAATGACTTTAGACATTGAAGACAAGTTGTTCCTTTGTTCTATAAAGGGACCGTGATAATGTTCCTGGCTCTGCCCATCCGAGAGTTCTAAGATATGCCATTGACCGTGAGCCATTTGAGTTCCCTCTTTAGATAATGATTATGATGCACCATTCATTTCCCTGTAGACATGGGTGAATAACAAATTTGTAAATATATTTGAAATTAAAAAGACTTCTTCAAGGATAGAGCTAGATTTATGTTATGATAGTTTTGTGCTTTCCTCATCCAGTTGATGACCACCATTGAATCACCAAAAATATGTAGGATTGAGATCCCATTTTCCCCAACAAAAGTGAGCAAGAGATTTAAATCCATTAGTTCTGCATAATTATTTGATCCCTGGCCTAGACCCCACTTTAATTTATAAAAATGTGTTGGAGAGAGATGAAGGACTCCCCCTCCCCTGCAATGTTCATCATTGTCTTTGGAAGCCCCATCAAAAAAATCCCAAGGTATTGAGAAGTCTATTTGTTCTTCCACTATCTGCCTTGGGGGAGGAATATCTTTCACTTGTGGAAAATGTGCTAGGAGGGCGAGACTTTTGGCTGCAATTAAATCGGGTAGCGATGCCTTTTCCTTGAATATTGCCGCATTTATAGCAAGCCATATTCCCCATAGAATAAGAAGGTTAAGTGCCTTGATGTTTTTGTTCCTATGGTTCTGAACCCAATAATTCCATGCTTCTTCAATGGAAATCGTGTTCCATTTTCAATTTTGACCCAAAACAATTGAGACAATCTGCCAATCTTGAATTGAAAAAGGGAATCCCAAAAAAGATGTAGAGAAGATTCCTCATCCCCCTTGCATAGGGGGCACCATCCCGACCCTTCCAAACCCTTGGATTTCATCCTATCCCATGTTGGTACCATTTTCCTTAAGAGGCACCACATGAATAGTCTAGCCTTAAGGGGGCATTTGACCTTCCAAATCCCCTTCCACCACCATTCAGGGACCTGTTGTTGGAGACTAGTCATCAGGAAAGAATAACCCTCTTTTGGAGAGTAAAGCCCAAAGGGACTGAGTTGTCAGATAAGTTCATCCTCCTGATCATTCATTTTGATGTGGCTTATCTTGAGGGCTTGGATATAATCATTCCAAGGAACTGTGAAGTGCTCTTCCAAATTTAGAGCATGTGCATCTTTCCACCCTTGACTCCAAATTGAATTTTGTTGATAATCCACTATCTGGTTTAGGTGAAAAAAACCTTTCTCATGTAGGTTGTATATTAGGTTATGGGGGAGTAAGTGTTGTTCGTTGATGCCTGTCTAGGGATCCCTACCGAGTCTGAGAGAGTTTCCTTTTCTTACCTTCCATGCCAGTCCTTGAATAATCACATCAACATATTTTACCAGAGCTTTCCACATGATGGAGCCATTTTGATGGATTTTTCCGGTCTTCTTATCCAATCCACAACTGAATCTGGACTGATATATTTTTGAAAAACCACCTTTGAACAAAGAGTGTTTGAAGAAATAAGTCTCCATGATATCTTTGTTGCAAGGGAAGTGGAGAAACTGTGTATATTTTTTACGCCCCAACCCCCCGAAAGCTTTAGCAATGCTAGAGAATAACATTTGATCCATGGCATCACAAAGCTCTCCTTCTGTCCTCCCCATAGGAATTTGAAGCATAATTTTATTATTTTCTCTAGAGTTCCTTTTGGGATTCAGGCCATTGATAACCAGTAGACTGGGATCGCCTCAAGAATTGATTTGACCAGGATCATCCTTCCTACTCTAGATAGCCACCCGAAGCTCCATGATTTTAGTCTTTTTTCAAGCTTTGCTAATAGCCAATTCTAGTTCGCTTTGGTGTAGAAATTTGGTTTTAGATGAAATCCAAGGGACTTTAAACCTTCATCAAGTGGATTTTCTAGATAAGGAAAAAGACCTTTGTAAAATTGTACTTCTTATGGTTCTATTAGATGAGTAGATAGTGTGGATTTTGTGTTATTTATTAGCATGCAAATAGCCCTGTTGAAAAGGTCTAGAATGGAACTCAACATTTCAACATCTCCCCTTAGACCACTACAAAAGATTAGTACATCATCAAAAAATATCAAGTGAGTGAGTGAAAGAATATGGGAAAGAGGAATACCGATAAAGGATATGTTAATTTTTGTTTCCAAAAGAGCCCTACTTAGTCCCTCAGCAACAATAGGAAGAGTAGAGGGGATAAAGGGCATCCCTGCCGAAGGCATCTCTTGGATTGGAAGAAAGGGGAGGTTGATCCATTTATGAGGACTGCAAAGGAGACCGAGGATATGCAACTAATGGCCCAATTTATAAAAGGAAGACCAAATCCCAAATGTGTGAGAAGCATTCTCAAGAAAATCCATCTTACACGATCATATGCCTTAGAGAGATCTATCTTTAGCATTGTCCATTTTTTTCTTTTGTGTCTTTATGATGTGCATGGCTTCCTAGGCAACACCAATTGCTTCTTGAATCTTTCTTTCTTCCAGAAAACCAAATTGTTCTTGAGAGATTGAATTAGAGAGGATGCCTTTTATTCGTCTTCTTATGATCTTTGCAATAATTTTATAGACACAATTGCACAGTGAGATGGGTTTGTAATCATCCAAGCTATCGAGGGCATATTGATTTGGGATTATAGCTATAGAGGTAACATTAAAAGTGGGATGGATAAAACCATTTACCCTTGATTCTTCGATGACTTTGAGGAGGTCTGAGCTTAAGAATTCAAAAAAACCTACAAAAAGTCCATAGACCACCCATCTGGACCCGAGCTTTTATCCTTTTGAAAACTAAGTAGAACTTCTTTTAGTTCTGCTTCAGATACCTCTTCCATAAGTTCTTCATTTTCCTCTTCTTCAACAAAACGTAGAAACATTGGTGCCATCTGTAAGACAAAGTGAATGGAAACTCTTCTATCTATTGAGTAAAGGGATTTGAAGTGGGATGAACCCAACCTTGCCATAACTTCAAAAGAAGATAAAAATATGCCGTATTGGTCTTTGATTCCCCATATAGTGTTTGTCATTTTCCTACCTTTTGCATATGCTTGGAAAATTTTTGTGTCCTCATATCCACTATGATGCCATAGTGCCCGAATTTTTTGTCTCCATTCTTCTTCTCTAGCTTGTAGTAACTCTCTTCTATTTTTCTCCAAGGATAAAATAGTATCTTTTTGTATTTGATTGGCATATCCTCCTTTGATCGAGTCATATAGGGATTGTAGAGCATCTTCTGTGTTGATTAAGTCTTGTTCATTATGTTTCTTTCTCCTTTTTTCCCATACTTTTGTTGCTACTTTTAATTCTTTTAAATTTCAAGCGAATTGAATGACTACCCTTTCTGAATGACTAATGGGCAACCAAACTTCCTTTACCAGCTTTTGGAAGCTCTCCTCTTATAGCCAAGCAAAATTAAAATTAAAGGGGCTCGCCAATTTTCTAGAAGCTCCTGCTCTTTCTAGGAAAAATGGGAAATGATCTAACTCCCCCCGTACCAATCCATTGTCTGAAAAGAAAAGGTTCTTCCACTAGCTGGATAGAAATCATAAAATGATCCAGTCTCTTTGCGATGTAATCATTTCTCAGTCTCTTATTTCGCCAAGAAGGACCAAGCTTAATAGGTGCAATATCAATTAGCCTTGCTTCGTCCAACTTATGAGCAAAGAAACCAGAGAGAGAATCCACCTGGGAACTTAGTCCTCAGGATTCAACCACCCCTATTGAAAAATTTATATCTCCTCCCAAGATGAGAGAGGGGACTTTCAGAAAAGATTTTTCCAGGAGGGCACTCCAAAACCAGGGACGTTCATGAGTGCGTCCATAAATATTTGTAACTGTAAATGATCTCCCCAGTTCTTTAACGAAGACATTCATTCCTTGACCCCCAAAGAAACCCCAAGAGTTTTCGAGCTTGATAGTTTTTGTGTTCCATCTCATAACCAATCCTCTCGAGCAACTAGATGCGTCTGATTCGAAGAAAGACCATCATTCTTGTAACCTTTCCAGTATCTGTACGACCACCACGTCTTCCCCAAGGGTTTCTTGTAGAAAAAGTATGTCAGGTTGTGTGAGCTCCAACAGCCTTTGGAGGGCGAGACACTTTGAGGGGCTTGCCAGCCCCCTACAATTTAGAGAGAGCACTTTGATTTGGGAGACCCTTCTGGGGTTGGCATTGCTTTAAGTTACGTGGAGATAGAGAGTTGATGGCCAACTGCCACATCAATGGTTGCTCGTGACTGAGCTTTTGAAAATAAATATTTTCTTCCTCTCCCTTCGTGTGTAGAGACCAACACAGGGTTTAACCCTAGACCCGATGGAGGAGGGATATGACGGTTTGTAGAAGGAATTGAATGAAACCTCAAATTATAGAAAATGGATTTTTCATCAGAAAGCAAGGAGGAGTCCTGACTTTGGGAGGAGGGAAAAAGTTCACGAGGAGAAGGAGGACGACGAAAGGAAAGACTAGAAATAGGAGGATATGGGGGAAAAAACGTTGGAATTTCCATGGAATAAGGAAGGGAAGGGAAGTTTTTTAACTTATTTAAATCCAAAAAATTATGGGTGAATGACTGTAAAAAAATAAAATTTACAGAGAAAGGAGGGAGGGGGGGCATATCCAAATGAGATTCTACACCTTTTTTGAGCTTATATTCATAATTTTCCGTGACAACTTCCTGCGCTTGATGCTTTCCCTCTTCCTTTGACGAAATAGTAGTGGATTCCTTTATCCCCTAGAGGGATGAAACTGTTGATTTTTTTTCGACACGTCTCTCCATGACCGAAACATGGCCCTCGACTGAGGTGGAGGTGACACCACTCCCTGACTAGAACAAAAGGAAAAGGAGGACCTTTTCCAAGAGGTCTTCCCTTGAGAGGTTCAACGCTTCATGGGAAGAAGACAATTTTTCACTCTCTGCCCATGCTTGTGACATCTGTGGAATTTGAAAGGAATGCCCTCATAATCAAGTGGCTCACTGAAAATTAAGCCCTCACGAGTGAGATCTAAGGTATCCGAGAGACCTTTCTTGATAGTGAGAGAAACTAAGATCCGGGCCACCGACATTTTCTCGAATGAGGCAAACGACATATCTGGTTTCATGAAAGTTCCAAGGGTATTTTCGATCTTCTCAAAGGATTTCCAGCTTCAACATTCTGGCGGCAAACCATGGAGCTGGACCCAAATTGGTAACTCGTCAATCCGCTCATGGTTTGCATAAAAAAAAGGGGACCATTTTTTCAGTAGAAGGGGGCTCAAATCCACACACCAAGGTTCGTCGAGGATCCTTCTCACGTCTGAGGTCGAATGAAATTTTAACATAAACCATCCTTTTGATAGAGAGTGTACAAACGGTAATTTAAACCCCAAGTCCTTCCACGAAGAGGAGATCCAGTTTGAAAGAAGTTGATGCCTTAGGTGCCTCCCATTTGCACAGCCCACCACTTCCTTCTCAGCTAGGTCTGAGACCTCAGGTAACATGACGTCGTCTCCCAGGGCCAATGAGCGTGGATGAGGAACTAGAGCTACACCTAGATGATCTTTCTTCCATTTTAGGGCCGAGGGTTCTCCAGAAACAGCCTTCGACTCAAAACTACTAGGTTTAAACCTTTTGGGTTGGGGAGGCGAAGGGGAACAAGGGGGGGGATCCTGACCAGTGGCACAAGGGGAGAGTGGGAGGGCCAGAAAATCATTTAGGTCCAAAGAATATGGAAAACCCGGCTCCGGAAGGGAAAAGAGGAAAAAAGAGGAAAAAAGCAGATGATGGCCAGGCAAAGGGTTTACTAGATTGCGTAGAGATGAAAAAACCTCAAGAGTTTCCTTGTGACCCGAAAAAGGAAAGTGTCTGAGAGGCTGGAGAGATCGATTCTCTTCAAACCCGTGAGTGGCAGCCTGGAAAGGGTCCTAGATGAAAGGAGAAGAAGATGAACTCCAAGAGTCTAAGGGGACCTCTGGAGAAGAAGAGGGGAAGTTCCCCAAAGCATAGGTTCGACTTCCGAAGCACCATAAACTCCATCCACTTCGAACATCTGTAAACCTAGGGGAGAACTTCGAGCTAGGTCCGACAAGGAGGCGTCCCACATCCCTCTGACATGAGGCGACAAAAACAGTGTGTCGATGTCAGAGGGCCTGACATCTGGAAGATTCCAGATGTGTTGTCTATCTGCATGATCATACTCATAGTCGACCAACTCATCCATGTTCCTTTCCTCCAGTGCACCCAACTCCTAACAAAACAAAGAAAAAACGGTTGCACACTTAATGCTTAGAGGGAAATTGTGGATCCACGCTAAGGAGAGAAAAACCAAACCACCTGCGGCTAGGTTTCTATAGAGCGTATCATCATCCCCTCGTATAATAATTTAATTTTAAGGTCACGACCAAGCGAGACACCAAATTGGTGTATGAGACCCCCTTGTTTTTTTGACTGGTAAAGTCTATGGAGGTATACCCCCCTCTGGATTTGAACTTGCAACCTCTAAGGAGGAAACACATGTTCTTAACCATTATGCCATATTCACTTTATAAGAGATGAATAAGTAGACATAACAAAACCATAAACTATTTATGATTTTTCAAATTCTACAAGATGAAAACCACCACCAATTAATTGGTCAATTGTTGTTGCTCAAAGTTCATTGCTTTCTATTGATGAATGTTTATTAATTGTCACTACTCAACATTCATTGAGATCATTGTTTTTTTACATAAGTGCAAAGTGTATGAAACCATCTTGCAAACAGGAGAAACATGTGATAGAACTCGAGGCCAGGTATAATGATGTTTTGCTCATAACCAACATAGACCCATCTTAACTCCGGTTCTACTAAGTGCCCTGAGAGATCAAATATATAGAGGTGCAAACCCTTCGTCCTTAACTTGTTTTAGAGTTCTAAAAAAAGGTGAGAACAAACATATACAATTTTCATTTACTTATTTTTTTATTATTATTATTTAAGAGTGACACGTGTCATCTCCACATTGAATTTAGGCAGGGAATCACAAATCTACCTCAGTCTGTAAAATGTGCCTCTAGGCTAGTACAATTTTTTTGGGGTTGATGCAGAGATTACTGCAGGGGTAGGGCTTTAACGCTTCATATGACCTCATTCTTGGATGTTGTAACTTTATCTCTGTTAGTTTGGCATGACAATTGAAGCTTTCAGGGAGGACAGACTGCACAGTGCACAGAATAAACAAGAACATCCATACAATTATGGAGTGA
>ML789876.1:35769-68713 GCA_009831015.1 Picea engelmannii | reverse complement strand
GTTTGTAAATGGACTTAAAATTAGAACGTCCTAGATATCTCATTCACCAATACCCTCATAGTCGATGGTGCAAGGCCATATTGGAGAAAGAATCTACTTCAAAGTCTTGATAGCTATTACATATATTAGATGCCATGCCTTTAGATAATGAAATTGCTATGTTTTGGTTATGTCACTCCAGTGTCAATATGCAATTCATGAAATGGACTTACAACTTCTATGAAAATCCCAACGTCAAATATCATTTTGTCAAAAGGATAGGAAGAAAGAAATAGTAAAATAGTAAAGGACTTTTATTTTATGAGTGTAAATATGTAGGCTACTCTTATTACAAAATATTTTAACTACTAGAATATGTAACGTCATCTCAAATCGATTTGTTGGACTCTCTTTCCTTTTTTCCCCTTCTTATTGAGCTCCACCTTCTACTCCCTGTAACTGTATTCATTGACATCACACACACAATTAAGCAATTTTAGGCTAGTGGAAGCCTTGTGATGGTGTGTTATTTCCATTCCTTGAAGACACACAACAACAATTCTCAACTAGTAGAAGTTTTGTGTGAACATTCATGTCTTCCACATAATTTCCAATATACATCATTTTTTCAATTGATTTGATGAATGTTTATGATCCATGAACACGTTGGTAGTAGCTTCTCACACAATAAACCATACAAAATTAAAGATAAAACCACACATACATAAATACAGATAAAAGGGGTGTTAGGACAATTGATACATATAGAGGTATGGAACATAGGGGATCTGTTTCTCAATCTTATTTTCCATATAAATGATTTGGTTTATCTCAAGAGGGGGCAAAGGTACGTCCTCACTATTAGTTTCTTCTTTCGAAAGGCAGTTTCACCACTGTTGATTGTGCATTGATTTCTTTCCCAACAAACCATCACCTAATATGTATAACACCTCCACAATACCTGCAAATTCCACTGTGCACCCCACACTTCCTTCACCCACAATACCTATAAATCGTATTCAATTTAAAAATACATCTCCCCCCTAATATGAAACAATATATTGAATTGTGTAATGTCCCTTTCCAAATGAGCCCTCTAGGAGATGGACGAGATAGCTTAAGTAATTCCCATGGGATATAGTCAGTATGAAAAAAGGAATTAATTATTTATTTAATGTCATCGGAATGAGAATTAATTAAATTTAAAAGGCGAAATTGAGTAAATGGTAAAAAGGAACCTAAGTGACTATTGAAAATATGAAAAATCCCTTAAACTTATTAAAGGGTAAAATGGTTGCAGAAGAGTCAACCGAAGAATACAAGGGGAAAAGAGGGCGCCCTCTCTCATTCTTGTCTTGACATTTCTAATTTTCATTTGAGAGATCTCTTGGTAGCTTTTGGAACTCTTGGGATGGAAACCCTAGGAGACATTTCTGAGATTGGTTTCGGTGGTGAGACAAATCCACCCTAGCTAGTCATTTTGGGGAAGAGATCACATGGATTTATTCATTGAGCTTCAACGCGACAAAGTGGTTCTTCCTTGCCAGTGAATTTCTCATTCTTGTGGTTCATATTTACTTGTGGTGGGTGAGTTTGCTTGAATAAATCTATTTGAGCTCTTAGAGAGGTCAAGTAACCTCAAGACTGTATTTTGGCATTTATGGGTAGCATTTATTGTGATTGGAGATTGAGTCCCCTTGAGGGACGAGTTGTGGGCTATAGGGGGAAATTTTTATGAACATAGGAGGTGAGTTTGGGTCATTCCCTTCTGTAGAGGCTGAGAAAACTCACCCTGGTCGAGTTTTTTCCTTGTTGCTGAGTTAAACATCTGTTGGTGAAATGTATTCTCTTTGTTAAGTGGGTCGTTTCAGATCTGAGACCCTACTCTATGATTTGTTGGGCGAAATTCTGTATTTTGAACGATTTGGAAGTGTGGGTCGATTAGCTAACTGGTGGGGGCGAATCCTCCATAGATGGGTGCATTTATTTGAAGTAGAAACAACTTGTATTGTGGGTTCTATTCGCTGGACTAGACATATTTTGCAACTACTTACATTTCTTCACTCAACATTGTAAAGATTATCCACATAAAATAAAGACCAGGTTCTTACCTCTCATTTACTGCTATGTATATGTTGATTATTTAATGTGTGAAGACTCTTATTAGTAGATATTGCAGTATATGCTTTGAGTTCATGTATGAGTGTTATTTTGTGAACCATTTTCAGTACTGGGTAACTATCATTAGCTGTTGTTTATATCTGGGTACTCAATATACAAAAAAGGGGATTAGGAACCCTATTAAGACATTTCTGCATTGGAAAATTTCCAAGAATACCCAAACACCAAATTATTTGATGAAACTTCTGCACTATAAGTAAGATAACTTGCAAACAAAATAGTGGGGAACATTACAAATTTATTTTTCACAATTTTAAAACCCTCTTTATGAATGAACGTGATAAGATATTGGCCAACAAGTGAAGTCCTTGTGAACCAAACAAGTTGATCATTTTGTTCAGTTAGAGTCACAAAGGAGCTTTAGAATGTTTCTAACTAAGATTCTCTAGTTGTTTCCCCTTCCTCCCTAAGCCCAATTTCTCTCCAGGATAACCATCTCTACTACCCTATTGTCTTATTCTAGTGTGTTGTTTTTCTTGAAGTGTAGAAGTCGTTTCTTTGTAACTTGTAGATAATGTGGGTTGGATTTTATAATCATATTTACATCCTATCCAAGGAACTATTCCAATGAGAACTTGTTCTATGCTTCCAATTTTCCAAACAAACCAATTTCCAACCAAAGGGAAATAATGCATAATTTCTTTCCAAATTATTGTAGCATTTTGCAGTTTTTTCAAGGGCTTGTGGATTCAGGCCACAATGGATTCCCATGGGATATATTTTTCCTGGGTCATTTGTGCCTAGAGCTTTATGCCTTGTATGAGCCTCCAAGCATTCTTTGTTGCAAGATATTTTGAGAATAAGAAAATATTTTTTCAGCCCCCAACCTCCAAGGACTTTGGGATTGCTAGTCGTTTCTAGGAGGAAAGTATTTCCAACTTCTGCACACCAAAGGAATGGAAAGAAAAATTGTCTTATCTTTTCTAGGATGCCTTTTGGGATCCAAGCTAGTGACATTTAATATACCAGGGTGGCTTCTAGAAATGCCTTGACTAGGACCAATATACAACCCCATGAGAGCCAACGATTATGTTTTTCAATGATTGAATAATTTAGTTCATAATCATGCAAGGTCTTACTCATGGAGGCATTCCTCAACTTTTTCATTTTTTTAAGTAAGGATGGAGGCAATGGTTTTTTCTGAATCAAATGAGTACAATATGAATTCTTTATCAAAGTCAGGGATGACTAGAATAGGGGCTATGTTGATGGAATGTTTGATTTCTATGAAAGATTTTTGAATATCTGTTGTCCATTCAAATTTCTGATCGTTCTTCAACTGTTTATTTATGCGAATGACAATTGTAACATAACCTAGTATGGACCTTCAAACAAAGTTTATATTTCCAAAGAAAGATTGTACTCCTTTTCTTGATGTAGGAGGGTTTAGTTCATTTATCCCATTTTATTATTTCCGAATCAATATATATTACTTCTTTGTTCACAATATGGCCTAAGATATTTCCTTCCATTATGACACACACACATTTTTTGGGATTCAAATATATTCCATACATTCTACACTTTTCAAAGACTTGTTTGAGATGCTTAATATGTCTCTCTCTTAATTTTGAATGAACTGTTAAATTATCTTGGTAATCTACCATCAATTTTCCAATTAGATATTTGAAGGCATCGACCATCGCTCTTTGAAATGTTGCACCCATGTTCTTCAATCCAAATGGAATTCAGACATAAGAATACATTCTCCATGGTGTTATGAATGATGTTTTTGGTCGATCTTCATCAACTACAAGAACTTGATTGTATCCTGAAAATCCATCCAACATGGACATCAATGCAAAACTATTAACCTGTTCCAACAACATCTCCATATTGGGGAGTGGGTAGTTATCTTTAATTCTCACCTGATTGAGATCTCTGAAATCAAAACAAAGGCTAATTTCATCATTCTTATTTCTTACCACCACATGATTTGAGAGTCATTCTAAATGTCTAATAGAAAAAATTATACCATCTCTTTTTAGTTTCTCTAGTTTTGTCTTCACTAGAGGTTTTATCTTAGGATTCATTGTTCTCAATTTTTGCCTGAAAGGTTTTGATCCCTATTTGAATGGTATAACATGTTAGAATATGGACTTGTCATATTCCTTTAGATCATCATAAATCCAAGAAATTTTTTCCTAAAATTCTTTTAGCAACTGAGTATATTGTTCAATTTCTTCAATGGTGCAGCTGATACCAAGATTTATGTAATTTGGAGGATCAAGAGTACCGATGTTGATATTTTGTGTCTCCTAAACCTTCCTAACATATGGTTCTTCTTTTAGATCCAAAATCTTTGTTTGGTCATCTCTTGTAAAAGAAGATTCCAAATTGACATAGTTCTTCGGAGTGAGTACACATTTTTTATCATGAATTTTCTTTTGAGGATCTTGGCTCTCTTCTCAATAATTCAATGACATTGAGTCATTATCAGTGAGGAAGTTTGCAATATGCTCATTGATTCGGGATCAATTCATCAATGTAACTTATTAAATAATTGTATTAAATGAGTATAAATTGAAATGAACCATAAAGAAGGAAATCTCAATGATAAAGAGACATAAGCATCGGATCTGAACATAAAAAATTGATAACGAAGTTCATCCTTGGTGGACTACGTCTCCGGGTCTTGCTCTCAAACGGGCAGGCCTTTTTATTAACTCAACAAAAGAATTTGGCAAAATACATAAGTATACCTCATTCTGGAGTTAAGCTGGAGAATATTTGCTTAGAACAGAAAACAAACAACACTAATGAATTCGTGGCGTCGAATTACCCAAAAGCGATTGTATCCACGCCTCGATATGAGTCTGGAACTTTTAGGCCAAAGAGAAGTTCTGTCTCAGTTTTCATGCCTGTAACCTATAATAAATTAACTAAATCTATCTCAAAATTGGTGCCTAACCGTACCATCGCGTGCCCTGGTCCTTCCCCCCCGTTCACTAACAGGAATCAAAATTTAAATAAAAAAGGTGGGTGGATTAACCAATGGGACCGTTTGGTCCAACGGTTGGCGGAGGAAATTTAAAGAGTGTTTGTTGGGGAGGTCCCATGGTCAAATCGGCAGGCCTCCCATTTTAATACATCATTTGTTATATATATATTTCCAACATATAAACCGTGGGATCCTTGCTAACTCTGGTGATGGCGTTAGATTTGGTGGTAAGTGGTTTCAACCAACCAGATATGGCGGGATAACTATTTAAATATGGCAGATTGGGGGTTGGCACCAACCAACCTCGTCTTTTTTTTGAAAAGTTCGGTTGCTGGACCTCACTGTGCATTTACCCGATGCCACGTGCTAACCCATGACGGGGCCACGTGGCATCCTTTCATTGTCCCATGTCACCACACTGCACGGTCATGCCATGTCATCCCTGCCACATCATATTTCCATGTCACCTGCTGGGTGGTTGTACGAATTTCCACGTGACTGTACAGACTGCCATGTGGCACTTTTCCATTGGTCCACAGACTGACCAAAAAACAAGAAAAATGAGTGACATGTGGCAGCCTCTAGTGCTACCACATCATTATGATACATGTCACCCTCTATGTGTGCCACGTACTCTGTATGGATGCTGACGCCATCCGTACTAATGTTGACGTCAACAATACAGATGCTGACTCATCCCTGCTCATTGGGCTAGGTTGACCAAAACTTTGATCGCAAATATCTGTAGGATCGTAACTCCGTTTGATGAGCCGTTTATGCCATCAGAAATATTGCGACGTGATCTTTGCAATGATGTCAATTTCACTGAGTTTTGAGGACTTTGAATTTTTTCCTTTTCTCTATCTACTGAGGCCATTCTGAGCTTCCTAAGGTGCTTCTACGAATTTTGAGTTATCCTTGGACTTATTTGGATCCTTTTTGGATCACGCCTTCCAAGTGAGATATTTTTGGACTACCAAAAGATTTCATCAATCAAAAAATAAGTGAGGGAAGAGTTCCCTCACCTTGTCCTTCTCAATCCACTTTTCTTTGCTTGGATGTGTTCCCTTTAAGCCCACTCGAAGATAATCAACATCACCCCTGCGTGAAGTCCTCGTACTTCTATCTAGGATGATGTCTTCCTTCAAATCGTCCAAGTACTCAAGAGAAAACTCATCAAATGATGGTATCGGAACTTCCTCACCCTGATGCATGATCATGGGAGACTAAAATATTTTCAAGTCTTCCACATTTACGACTGAGTAGATCTGCATATAACGTGGAATATCTAAACGAAAAGCATTGGTGCCACTTTTCTCTAAAATAATGAAGGTTCCATATTGGATAGGCTTGAGTTTCTTGCCTTCACCCTTCAACCGCTCCTTGCTGATGTGAAGCCATACCTGGTCTCCAACCTGGAACTGATGATCAACCATGTGTTTGTCATGTCAAGATTTATACTGTGATTTAATTTTCTCCAATGGTTCCTTGACTTCTTGGTGTACTTGTTGGATCCTTTGAATGAACTTGTGGGCCTTGTCTTCATTTATTTCTTCATTGGAATCGACATCTTTCCCATACATCAAGTCCAAAGGGACCTTAGGAAAATAACAAAAACATGTCTTGAATGACAAACACTGAGTGGAGGAATGTAAGGCTCGATTGTAAGAATGTTTTACATAGGGTATCTGTTCATCCCACAACTTGGGATGCTTGGTGTAGTAGCCTCGAAGAAAAAGTACCACTGTTCAGTTAACAATCTATGTATATCCGTCGGTCTGTGGATGGAAAGAAGTGCTCCTCTTCAAATTGGTGTCCATCATTCTCCACAAGTTTGTCCAAAAATATCCAAGGAATCGAGTATCTCAATCTGAGATGATGGATGTGGGTAATCCAAAGTGAACCCAAACATATTGAAAGACGAGATTAACATTTTTCTCAACAATGATCTTCTTTTTACATGGCATCAAGATACACATCTTGCTAAACCTATCCACTACTACATAGAAATAGTCATGAACCCTTTTCAACATTGGTAAAACCCCTACAAAATCCATGGAGATACTCTCCCATGGATAGGATGGAACAAGAAGGGGTGATTATAGCCCCAATTTTCTATTAGTTGGCTTACAAGTAGAACACATCACACACCCCTTTACATATTTAGTTACAATCACTTTCATTTGAGGCCAGTAACAAAACCTTTGACGATGATCCATATTTTTTCCTACCCCAAAATGCCCAGACACAAGAGAAGTATGAGCTTCTCGTATTACATGGACTTGTCCACTTGTAGGAATACATAGCTTTCCAAGATGGTAGAGTAGTTTTACTTGTAGACAATAGTTATCTACCTATGCACCATGGGTTGGAATTTCAAATACCTCTTTAAAATGTTCATCAAAAACATATTGTTCCACATAGCTATCATGGGATAAAGAAGCATTCTTCAAAATAATAGAAGCAACAATATGAGGTCTAGAAAGCATATCAACTACCTTGTTAATTGTACCCTTTTTGTATTAGATTACCAAATGAAATTGTTGAAGAAACCCATCCACCTGTAATGCCAAGATTGTTGCAGCTTGGTTTGTGCTTGGAGATACTGTAAGGGCTGATGATCTGTATGTATGATTATTTCCGTCCCTAACAAGTAGTGCTTCCATTTCTTTACACTGTGAACTAATGCATACAACTATTTATCATATGTAGGATAGTTAACAACAAATTGGTTAAAAGTTTCAGAGTGGTAACATATAGGCTTACAATATTGCATCAATACTACACCCATGGCATATCCGTTGGAATCTGTCTCGATCTTGAAAGGCTGCGGAATATTCAACAGTGCTAATACTGGTGCGATACTTATCTTTTCCTTCAAAGTGTCAAAGGATTTTTTTTTCTTTCCTCCCCACTGAAAAGTGTTCTTCACACTGGTTAAGGCATGCAAAGGGGCTGGAATGAAAGATAAATTTTCTATGAATCTCCTCCAATACTGAACTGCACCCAAGAAGCTCCGTACTTCGGTTACAGTTGTGGGCTCATGCCAATTTACAATTACATCAATCTTGGAAGGATCAATTTTCAATTGTCCTCCTCCTACAATATGACCTAATTACACTAATGCAGTCTTGCCAAATTCACATTTGGACAATTTTACATACAAAATTTCCCTTTGCAAAGTATCCAATACTTTCTTTACATGTCGTACATGTTCATCCCAAGTTCCACTAAGTATACGAATGTCATCTAAATACACAATTACAAAATCATCTAGAAATGGCCTGAATATATCACTCATCACGCGCATGAAGGTTGCCAAAGCATTACAAATCCCAAATGACATAACTAACCACTCAAAAAATCCCTGTTTGGTTTTAAAGGCAATTTTTCATGCATCCTGTTCTGCAACCCTGATTTGATGGTATCCACTGCGCAAATCCAACTTAGTGAAATAAACAACATTCTTTAATTGATCAAGTAAATCATCTATACGGGGAAGAGGGTATCGATTTTTCACCGCGATTTTATTTAAGGCTCGGTAATCGACACACATTCATCATGTTCCATCCTTCTTTGGCACCATCATGATTGAAGAACCACAAGGAGATGAACTGGGCCTAATGACCCCTTGATCCAATAATCTTTGTACCTACTTTTTTATTTCTGTCATCTATACAATTGACATCCTGTGCATGCCCACATTAGGAAGAGGAGAATATTGTTGAAGATGTATTTCATGTTTGATTTCCCTCTTAGGAGGTAATCTGTCTGGTTCCTGAAAGATGTCATCATACTTAGAAACAATATCAATTAATTATTTCTTATGAGAAGGATCACATCCTTGGAAGGCGTTAGATGTTTCAACATCCTTTTCCCTTATGACCATGAGTACATATCTCTTATTAGTGTTTATGAGTCTCTTCATTTGTCCCACACTGAAAAGTGTTGTGTTTACCTTCATGCTGTGGGATCTAACAATATATTCTAGTCCCCATTTAGTAAGGTGATATTTATTCTCATGACGAAAGAAGACTACTTTTCTATCATAAATATAAGGACTCCCTAGCACTATGCCACATATATCAAGTGATACAACATCCAAATCCACTTCATCAATCAACTTTGAAGCAATAGTAAATTTGACCCTACACTGCTTGGTGACATTAAGTTTTGCTTTATCACATACCCAACCAAGAGGATAAGGCTTTGGATGTGGTTTAGTTTCAAGACCCATCTTTTTGACAAGTGCTTCAGATATCAAGTTTACTTGG
The DNA here is from genome assembly GCA_009831015.1 of Picea engelmannii. NCBI lineage: Eukaryota > Viridiplantae > Streptophyta > Pinopsida > Pinales > Pinaceae > Picea > Picea engelmannii. The sequence goes on along the minus strand of ML789876.1, from coordinate 59,338 downwards.
GAACCTGGATCAAACAATGTATCTATCTTAGTGTGCTTAGATACAAATCTTATTTGAAATAATTCATTCCTCTTTCTTTCATCATCATGAGATTCATTATTGGAATTTGAACTAGCATGAATGGAATCTTTACCTTGTACTCCAACCACTGTGATCTTTTTCTCATCTCCTGAATCAGAACCAAGATCGTGTTGCACTATAGCAACGGTCTTTGTCTTCTTCTTTCCATTGAATTGTTTCGGTCTTTTCTCTGGATGTAATTTCAAACAATGTTCATCATTGTGGCCATTCTTCTTGCAATGAGTGCAATATGGATTTACTTCTTCCCTCTTTACAGTGGCAATATTTTTTTCCTTCCTTTGAAACTTCCCTTTAAATTTCTTATGTGGGAATTTGGAAGGTTTCTTTGTGGGATCTTCTTGAACATGCTTTCCCCTATTCTCAAGGTGTGTGGCTTGCACAAAAACTTAGTCAAGATTGGTGGGGTTAAACAATAGTAAAGTATGACGAATATAACTGTGAAGTGCGCCAACATACTTCATTAAAGTTTCATAAGAATCTAAAGGAATGTTTAATGCAAGAGATTTCTTCCTAAATTATTCCGTGAAACTTTGTATAGTTTGACCTTTACTTTGTCTTAAAGTTTTCCATTCCATCATTTCTTTATGTAAATAACCCAATGGGTAAAATTGCTTCCTTATTGCTGATTTAAATTTCGACCATGAGAAAAGAAGATTACCACACTTACTTCTGTCCCAAAGTTTTCTCTCCCACCATACGAGAGCAGTGCCTTCCAACCGAAGAGAGGACAATTGCACTTTAACTTCCTCTTGATAAATCTGTTGAACACGACAATATACTTCAACCTGTCATATCCAATTATCTAGATTTTCTGGATTAACATCTCCATTAAACATAGGTAAAGCAAATTTTACATCAATCTTTAATAATGGTTTCTTAAAAGAATATTTATGGTTAGAATGATGAGAACGATGAGAATCATCATAGGAAGAAGATCTAGAACTCAATGGTGAAGATGGAGGCTCAGGAGGGTCTCCTCCAACCCCTTGATTCACTGAAGCATTTTCATCCGCTGGTGCTTCCTTTTTCTTCCCTTTCTTTTCCATTCTCTTCTCGTAATCTCCATACATTTTCTTGACCATATCTGACATGCGATAGAAGACCATATGGAAGTTTTTCTCCCGTTCATCACGCTTGTCCTCTTCATCCATTTTATTCCTTCGGGATGCACGACCAATTTCGGGGTTGAAAGTCTTAAGTGTTCCTTCACCCTATTTATGCTTGGCCCTAGTAAGCATTCACACTCAACAATTCAAGTCAAAGATGACTTCTCTGATACCAACATGATCCAGGATCTTTTCATCAATGTGACTTATTAAAGAATTGTATTAAATGAGTATAAACTCAAATGCACCATAAATAAGGAAAGCTCAATGATAAAGAGACATACGCATCAGATTTGAACAAAAAAACTTGATAACAGAGTTAGTCCCTCATGAACTACGTCTGCGAGTCCTACTCTCAAATGGGTAGGCCTTTTTATTAACTCAACAAAAGAATTTGGCAAAATATATAAGTATACCTCATTCTAGATTTAAGATTCAGAAGATTTGCTCAGATCAAAAAACAAACAACACCATTGAATTCGTGGCATTGAATTACCCAAAAACGACTATCTCCATGCCTCGATTTGAGTCTGGCACTTTCAGGCCCAAGAGAAATTTTGTCTCAGTTTCTATGCCTGCAACCTGCAATAAATTAACATAATCAGTCTCGAAATCTGTGTCTGACCGTACCATCATGCGCCCTGGTCCTTCTCCCTCGTGCGCTGGCAGAAATCAAAATTTAAATAAAAAAGGTGGGCGGATTAACCAACGAGACCGTTTGGTCCAACAGTTGGTGGAGACAATTTAAAGAGTGTTTGTTGGGGAGGTCCCGGAGTCAAACCCGCGGACCTCCCATTTTAATACACCGTTTGTTATATATATATTGCCAACATATAAACTGTAGGATCCTTGATAAATCTGATGATGTCGTTAGATTTGGTGGTAAGTGGTTTCAACCGACCAAATATGGCAGGATAACTATTTAAATATGGCGGATTGGGGGTTGGTGCCAGCCAACCCCGCCTTTTTTTTGAAAATTTTGGTTGCTGGACCTCACTATGCATTTTCCTGCTGCCACATGGCATCCCATGACGAGGCCATGTGGCGACCTTTCATTGGCCCATGTCACCACACTGCATGGTCATGCCATGTCATCCCTGCCGCATCAGCTTTCCATGTCACCTGCCGAGTGGCTGTACATATTTCCACGTGGATGTACAGACTGCCACGTGGCACTTTTCCATTGGTCCACGGACTAACCATAAAATTCCAAAAATGAGTGACACGTGGCAACCTCTGGTGCTTCCATGTCATCATGTTGACATCATCATGACACATGTCATCCTCTATGTGTGCCACGTACCCTATACGAACGCTGATGTCATCCGTACTGATGTTGATGTTAGTAGTACAGATGCTGACTCATCCCTCCTAACTGGGCTAGGTTGACCAAAACTTTTACTGCGAATATCTTTTGATCCATAACTTCATTTGATGATCCGTTTATGTCGTTGGAAATCTTGTGATGCGCTCTTCGCGATGATGTTAATTTCACTGAGTTTTGAGGACTTTGAATTTTTTCCTTTTCTCTGTCTGCTAAGGCCATTCTGAGCTTCCTAATGTGCTTCTGCGAATTTTGAGTTATCCTTAGACTTCTCTGGATCCTTTTTGGATCACTCATCACTTTCAAAGACCTACACATATTCTTGATTATTACGTATCGAAGGATGAACAATTGTCCTTACATGAAAAGTACTTTGATTATGAAAATCATCTAAATTGGAAAGAGATACAACTACTACCAATGAACCAACCTTTCGAATCCTTTCTCTAGGAATGAAAGAGATATTGAAAGAATTAAAAGAATACACGAGTTCATAGACTCTTCTTACATAATGTTTCAATTTTTCTTTCTTAATTATGTACTTCTTCTTGATATGATTGATAACTAACTCAAAGTCACCAATTACCACCAGATTTTCTACTTTCATTTGAAGAGAAAGAATCATTCCCTGAATCAATTCTTCGTATTCTTCTTCATTCTTGGTACATGGGAATTCCAATCTAATAGCATGTGGATAGATACTAGATTGAGGACTTTTGGAAACAACACCAACTCCATTTCCTGACTTGGAACAAGCTCCATCAAATGAAATTTTCTAGAAAACTTGAAAATAATTGTATGCATCATGTTTGGGTAGACTTATTGTTTTTGTACTAACAACATCATAATTCCCATTTCCATCATCAACATAATTTTGCATTACTTCATTTTTCTTTTTCTTAAATGATATGGGATTTCTGTTCTCTCGAGGGAATCTAATCATAGTCCCATATTTATTGGGAAGCATCATGCAAATTCCATCATTCATGATATATCCCCCAATTAATGAGCACCAATCTCTTCCCAACACAATGACATATGATGGAGAAAAATCAACAATTATAATAGTGAAAACTGTGGTAATATGAGGTGTTGTAGTTATCCATGCACATAATTATTTTATTTCACCATAGGTTGGGACTTTTTTTGAATTTATGGAATGCATGCTCTCACATGTTTAATAATATTTAGTGCATTCCATTCCAAGTGCTTCCATCATTGATAGTGGTATGATGTTTTTAGTGGCCCCACTATCCACCAAACAATTGTGAAAAAGAGAAATCATGATTTTCTATGGATATATAAAATGGTGGGACTTTTCCCCTTGGTCTTACTGATGAAATATTATGTTGTTGCTTTGTAGTCATCATAGATGCTTCTATTCTTGAATTTGTATCATCTAACTTCTTCAAAATATTTTCTCTTTGCTGAGGTATCTTAACTACCTCCATGAATGGTAAAGTAATTATGAGCTTGGCTAGCTCATCAACCAGATTATAATTCATTTGCAATGGAGTCTTTGTTTGATTAACAATTGGTTGTTGTTTTGATGTTTTTAGAGCATTAGATTTTGTCTTTTCCTTTTTGGGTTGTTCCCTAGTCTTGGATTTATTCACTTGTGTTCTGGTCTGGACACCATTATATTGTGAAAACTCAAGATCTTCTTAATCATCGGAGATATAAAAATATGGCGAGCCTTCATCCATTTGTATTTATTCTAAGACTTGATATTGGTTAACATCAATTTCTTGATCAAAGTTTTCAAAATGTTCTTCTTCTATAATTTCTTCCAACAAAACAACATTTGGATTTGGAACTCTGGGTGCTCTTGGTTTATGTTCTTCAACTCTATCATTTCTTATTCTTTGTTATTGTAGTGGAGCTCTCATGTTCGAATTTGGTGGAACGTGATTCTCACCTCTCATGAGTCTAGTAATATTATTCTACATTTGTCTAATCCTTCTTCTTATTTGATCCATTTTTATCTTTTCTCTTGTTTCTTGAGCAACTCCAGGATTGTTTTTGACATTGGGGGGAACACCATGAATAATTCCTCCACCAATTGATCGATTCTCAGAATTTATTGAAGTAGATGGTCCTTGAGGTGATATGGACAAATTGGTCATTTGTCTTTTCACCTTTCCAAGAATAATCTCAAGATTAACATTGGTCTCTAACATATATTCTTTAATTTTTGTTTCCTTCCTAATCGTCGCATGGAGATCATTTATTTGCGAAACTCTGATTGCATAATTCACATTTGAAGGCATGGAATTCTTATAAAATCCGAATATGACAGGATCATTTGGTCATTTTTCTTTTGGGATTTAATTTAGAATCTTAAATAATCGTAATTTAAAATCCATGATTCTTTCTCCCTTTTTAAGATGGATTTGGGTGAATTTAGTAAGTAGATTATGGTATGCGATAGGTGGTGCATACATGGTCATGAACACGTTTTCTACATCATTAAATGAACCAATTGATTTAGTTGGTAGAGAAAGATACCATTCATAAGAAAGAACTAGGTATCTTGAAGAAAGAAAATATTTACAATATGTTACAAGATTATAAACCAAAAGGGTGTGCAGTAAAATAATACAACATTTCCATCACAACATTCATCACAATAGAACACAATATTAAACAAAGGGAAAGAAAGTATGGACCACATATGATAGTGAACTTTAAATGATCATTTCATTAGACACAAATAAGATTATGATAGACATACATCTAAAATCTAATGCTTAAACTCAAAGTATTGAGATATCAATAATGTTATGTCCCAAATTAGTTCTCTGGGAACATCAAAAAATAAATAGATGTCTTTAAATAAATAAAGAGTATTGTCTTGGAATACAAATAAAAGGTTGCATTTTTCCTTCAAAGAGGACAAGGATGGGGATCCCATGAACCATGAAATGAAAAAGACCTGGAAGGCACAAGAAAATTAGTTAAGCATCAACCTTAGGTTTCACAGATTACTGAGAACACAAAAAGGCAATGTGACAAATGACTATAGAAGAAAAGGATGGAAAGGGAGAGAGTAGGGTTGTTAATTGACTCACTGTGATGGAAATATTCTCTGAACTTGTTACTTTCTTGTTGATGCTTCTTTTGTAGACATTTGTTGCACTAGAGGTGGCATAACTGTTGTAACCACTTCATGCTGATATGTTGCAGTGATCTTGATTAGGGATTTTCTTAGACACTCTTCTATATATTCCCTCATTAGGTCAACCATGATCTCATGCTAGGTATTTATCTTGAACACCTCATTCTCCATTTCTCTTAGGTCAATACCCAATTGGTGCAACGTGTCATCAATGTCATCATTTTTATTATTATACTAGGCCAACCACCTTTCAATTTCATCTTCGGAGAATTATGTTGAGTTAGTGAACCCATTCACCCATGCAACCTTTAAAGCTTCAAGTTGGTCTAATAATTGGTATTTAGACATAAGTATTGTGTCCATCAATAAATTTGGGCCGTCGATTTCCTTGTGACATCAACAAATTTTAGGAAGAGGCCACCTCTCTTACTTTTCACAACATCCAGCGCATTCAACGTTTCTCTTAAGCTTTTGGTTCTTTTCAACAAATAGGCATTAATTTTATTTATTCAAGTACTCGATTGAAGGTTTTTTTCTCTTCCATGGGTATCACTTAAACTTGAATTTGTTTTTGAAAATGTTCCCACAGCCTCCTTGTAAAAATCCTCATCATTTTCCAAATCTTTTTGGAGATATTCTTTGAAGTGAATAATCCTCGTTGAAAAGCTGGTGGAGCTTTGTGCAAGCTCCCATATTTCTTGGATTAAGTATATTATTTTTTGAATTCCATATCCAACATACTTTCTTACTACCACCAACAAACTGGATGATCCTTTCAATTTATTGTTTCTTTCTAGAACGTCCTCTACGATAAGTGTTGGTTGAATTTTGGTTAAGGGCTCAACAAACAATGGTTTTGGAATCAGAGTTGTCTCTAATTCCTTTATTTTTTCCTTTAAAATCAATTTTTCTTTTTCTATATCACAAACAGATTCTTTCAGTGCCTCTTTGGTTGCCTCGTGAACTATACAACCTTTGAAAGCGAAATCCCATGAAAATCAATTTTTGATTTCCATTTTTCAAACGCTTTCATGTTCTGTACGTTTACCTTCTCTATTAACAATTTTCTGGAATTTCGATTATAGGTCACGTGGTGAAGTGCTACAGACTCTTCTTCAAATATTTTTGGTTCTTGGGTAGCCATAGCTTCAACAATTTTATGGGATTCCAACAGTCGTTGTTCTGAAAAATTGGGTTCTTCGATAATTTCATCTACATCCATTTCCTGGGGACTTCCTTGAGTTTCAGGTATTTCTAATCCCATTTTCTGGGTCTCTGGGTATCACTTAAACTTGAAAAGTTTTATGAAAATGTTCCCACAACCTCCTTGTAAAAACCCTCATCATTTTCCATATCTTTTTGGAGATATTCTTTGAAGTGCATAATCCTCGTTGAAAAGTTGGTGGAGCTTTATGAAAGCTCCCATATTTCTTGGATTAAGTATATTAATTTTTGAATTCCATCTCCAACATGATTTCTTACTACCAACAAAAAATGGGATGATCCTTTTAACTTATTGTTTCTTTTTGGAACATCCTCTACGGTAAGTGTTGGTTTAATTGTGGTTAAGGGCTCAACAAACAATGGTTTTGGAATCAAAGTTGTCTTTATTTTTTTCCTTTAAAATCAAATTTTCTTTTTCTATATTACAAATAGATTCTTCCAGTGCCTCTCTGGTTGCCTCGTGAAACTGTGCAATCTTTTAAAGCGAAATCCCATGAAAATCAATTTTTGATATCCATTTTTAAAACACTTTCATGTTCTTCACGTTTACCTTCTCTATTAACAATTTTCTGGAATTTCAATTGTAGGCCACGTGGTGAAGTGCTATTGACCCTTCTTCAAATATTTTTGGTTCTTGAGTAACCATAGCTTCAACAATTTCCCAGGATTCCAACAGTCATTGTTTTTACCAATTGGGTTCTTTGATAATTTCATCTACATCCATTTCCCGTGGACTTTCTTAAGTTTCGACTATTTCTCATCCCATTTTCGAGGTCTCTCTTTTTCTTTTAGTAGAGGTATGTAGAACATGGGACTTTTCAATATTTTTATTCGAAGGGTATTTTTCACCACCATCATCTGAGTTTCCGATAGGTGTTTTCCTCGTTTCTAGCCCGCTACTCCTTGGTTTTGTTTTTTCCAGGGTACTTCTCTGAGACACAGTAGGATAATTGGGGTTTTTTTAGTTACTTCTCTGGCTTGTTGTCGATAACATTCATTGGTGTTGGACAATTCTTCTATATCATTCAAAGATTCATTGATTGAATTCTCGGGGAGATTTAAATTGTCCCCTCCCCCTTCTTTATATTGTTCAATCTTATTGAAATAAGAGGAATATCCCACTAGGGACATATGGGAAATAAATAAATAAGTAGGTTTGAAATCCTCAATGCATTCAAATTCCCTTAGGACAAATTGGTCAAATTGATCTGCAATCTCATCCAAATGAGAGATGTGTTTTACAACAACTTCTCTGACTTTCCAAGGAAATGGGTTGAACTGCTTTTTTCTTTTCTCATTAAAGAAATGAGCCCAATGCTTGTATTTTCTGCAAACTTCTATAACAAAGTGTATGTCTGATACATAGAAAGGGACAAAAAAGGGTTTCTCTTCGAAACCAAATAACCTTGTGATACTTAAAATCTATGTAATTTCAAAAAATCCTTTATTTGAGAGAAAGGTGGTAACCTCAAGCGACAATATTGATGTGTTAGGGTTGAAGATTAAATTTTTTAATTCAGAGATTAAATTTTTGTGTACTAGGTAGAAATAATATTGAGGCTTGTGTTTCCAAAAGGATGGATACTAGGAAAATACAAGCTCAATCTTGAAGTCGACACTTCTTTCCCTCGACATTTCTTCGAAAACATGACAACAAGCTATGGAGAAAATAAAATAAGATGTCATCTAGAATTTTCGAGTCTTCTTCATATCACCTAGTTGAAATGAAATTTCATTGGAAATAAGACATCCCCAGTCAATGAGGGAATCTTCATGCACATTGAAATGGATAATATAAATGACATTTTTCGGCATAGAGGTCGTATATTCCAAACCAATGACGTGGGAAAATAACCAGGAAAATTCCTTTTAGGGATACTTTAAGGAACTTACCTCAATATTAGCGACATTGGTATTAGCTCTTGGGTAAATCAAATATTCTTCTATGATCTCTCCCCCTCCTCTATGTTCCTTGAGGAATTCACTGGCTTCTTCACTTTTGAACTACATGGTAGAATTCAGGAGTCATAGCATTCTTGTGAAAATTGAAGGAGCTAGAGATATAGGCCGCTACCCTTGAACTTGAATTAGCCTCCTTTCTGAATCATATTTATCCATGAAAAAAATAACTAGCACTTTGAAATCTGTCACCTCTGGAACTCGACTAGCTAGAGTTATGCCTGAGGTCCAGACCCGATTTTGTTTCTTCTCAATGAGAAGGAGGGCCTTGTAGTACTTGTATGCCTGTGACCAGTGGAACTCATGATCTTCATGTCCAAGTGTATTTAGCATATCTCCACAATACAACTCTTTTCTCCTACTTGACATAATTTACACTATTTTCTATTTTTACCAATAGGTGGCGCTACTATCCATATAATGTTTTAAAGCATGTCATATTAGTTCTTGATTTAATTTACCACGTATTTCCTTGATTGTTAACCACCACACCTCTTATTTCAAAGTTGTTGGCATGCACGGTGAGATTTAGAATTTATTACAATGCTTTACGAAATTTTCTCCACTTTAATAACGACATTATGTTCACACAAGTGGTGGCTGACGTGGTGGGGGAAATAAATGCAATCAGGAAATGGTGATGTTATGTCGTGGAAGATGAAAAATGGTTAGCTATGGAAGTGAGAAAAAAGGAATGGAGAGTGCAATAAGTTGAATGCAGGATTGCAAGGTGGTGGGATGCGGGAAAAAATACATGGGAAATGAAAAAGGTGAAAGGGAATGACTCCCGCATTCATAATGAGAAAATAAAGTAAGTATGGGAAAGGATCATTATGTGGGTCGCAGAAGTGAAAGGGTCTTTTCGTAGAACACAGGACTACAGGATGCATGAGACAAGCATGATGGGAGAAGGTAAGTGGAAGGGACATGTGTCTTTCATCTGCATTCAAAGAAATGACTAAGTATTAAAAAGGAAAAGGGTGCAGTTTGGAGGACGCAAAGATAAATTGGTCATTTTGATTGTCGCACGACTATGGGACACGAGACATGGGGAATTGCAGGACATGAACATGTTGGTCTCCCGCAACATGACTCCTGCATCTCTTGAAAAAATGACTAAGTGTTAGTATTGGAAAAGAAGAAAAATGACTAAGTATAGATACATGGGTTTGTGGGTTTATGGACCTAGGAATTTGGTGGTAGCCTTATCTGTAACCCACATTTGAAAGGGGAACATGACTAAGTAAATAAAATTCGGAGAGCAAAGAAAAACAAGGGAAAAAATACTAAGGATGGATGTGTATGTACTAACATTGATCAATGAATGTGGATCAACTAGAAGTAGGGATGGATATTTTTATTTGAAGATTCAGTTGTCTGAAATCAAAATGTGTGCTAAGGTTAAAAAATATATCAATGGGGTATCAGATGGATTTAGGGATTTCTTTTTTTTCTTTTTTATGATGCAAGTTCCAATCCCTGGAGGAAAATACTGGGAGGAGGTTGGGGAGAGTTCATCCCTGATAGACTGGAAAGGAAGTCCCTTGTTGGAGCTTCCACCTATGGTGGTAGGTTCACTGCCCAAGAGCCAAAATATATATTTTTAAAATTCTATAAGGGGACAGGGGAGGAGGATGAAAATAGCTTATTGGTGCCTTCTTGTCCACACTTGGCCATTATCGAGGATTCGTCAATATTTTCAAGATGTTATGCTACTAGATTTGAACCTAAAGGCATGTTGATTGTTGGTGCTTCCTCCTTCCAAGCCTACGTCAAAGGTGACAGGGGATGAACCTCTTCTTATCTGATTCCTTTGTGGACCCAAATATTCCTTTTGAGATGGAGGGAGAATTATTTTTCTGAGTGTTCATACGAGTGACAACAACCACATTTGAAGGGTATCCCTTCATAGTCTAGGTCCTACCAAAAATTGGAAGACTTCTTCCTTATCGAGATGGAATTTACTAATCCTTTTGACAAATGTATACCCACCAAGATGTGATCCATTCCCATGTAGCCTATACTTTTGTACGAGTTGTCCACTTCATAAAAAATACTAAAGCGTTTCCAATTTATTTAAACACATTATATAACCACATAATTAGTGGTAAATCGAGAAGCTTAACCCATACAAAAATAAATTCCAAATGCTTAGTCTTTTCATCAATATCTACTTTCCACTTTTTCAGATATAGGGCCTGTGATCCCCCATTCCATTGAGATTGAAGGATTTTCTTGGCATATTTTTCAATTCTGATAACCCAGACAAGCCATCCCTTGACTAAAATCATATTGTGGGGAACATATCCAAGCAAGTTGGAGAAATTCTCTATATCCAAGATTTTAGGGTTTTTGAACTCATCCTTTTGCTTCAAATCTCTCGAACTTGGCCGAATCTTCCAAGGTCATGATCTCATGCAATTTAATTCCCTCCCCCAGTTCCAAATTTATGTCATTCACCTTCCTTTTGACACACTTCCTATGCTTCTTGGAATTCTCCAAACCTCCTGATCTCATCCCCTCCTGATTTGTGGCCATGGTTTTACTAGACGAGGCTCCACTCATTAATTCTCCAAATAACATTCTACATATGTAACCACAGTCTACAAAATACCTCCTTGAATTAATTGAATCCAAATGCAGAGATAGGAAGTTACCTGAAATAATATATGACGCTATTCCATCATTACTTTGAGTGGGGGATGAATCCCTATGGGGAGAATGATTCGACTAGTTCGAGTCTTCTTTAGAGAATAAATCAATGTGTCCTCCAAAACCCCTCCATATTGCAATCCATTATATGCCCTCGTGCTATGATAATTAACCAACGAACCCAATAGGATATGAGTTGGTGTGTTTTTCCCCATCACATTGACTATATATGGCCAGGGGTTTGAAAAATATTGAATCATGGTTCCCGGGACTGCTATGGTTTCTTCCTTCGGTGGCTAATCTCCAAGTTATTCTATTTTACGAGGAGTGGAGTCCAATTCTTTCTATGTCCCCCTTAACATAGCCCAAATATGGTGGCCTTCGAAGGGGTCATTTAAATAGTCTGCCACATATTCTTCCATAAACCCTGATTCATTCTCACCTATGAACTAGGGTTGGTTAGGTGACTAGGGAATGTGACATGACCTTAAAACTCTCTAGGACTTGTTTTTCACCTTCCTTTTAAAACCTATTATATAAAGATAGAATTATTTATATTTTATTATATTTTTTTAATGAAATTTCTAAATTTATTAATTAATATGAAATAGTTGTTAGTCTTTAAGATTAGTTCAAGAAGTTATGAACCAAATGTGAGATTTCAATTTTTCATATTTTTCTAGCTTTTCCTTTAAATTACTTTTTTTTTAATAAATAATTATTTTTACAATTTACCTATTACATGTAATTAATATTACATGATGATCATATCAATTACATGATGATCATTGATATGATAATGATAGTTATTAATTTTTAATGGGACCACATTATTGGTTTATTAGACCTCAAGAAAACACAAGAAATTACTTGCATTGTTTCAGAGTTTTATTTATGTACTTGAAAAGATTTAAGAAAAACATTCTTGAATCACCATAGTTTAGATGAGTTAAAAGGTTAGGAAGGTCAATGTTGTAACATATATATTGAAATTGAGATCTAATATAGGTTTTGATGAGTTAAAATTTTAGGAAGGTCAAGATTGTAACAAATATTTTGAAATTGAGATTTAATATGGGTGTATTGATGACATGGTAAGAGAGTGTTTTTCATCTTCAAATCTCTTAGTATTTCAAAGACGACAAATTCTTTCGACCCGTGACCTTTCAGGAATTTTCCAACACCCTATTTTAGGATTGCTGATTTTCTTCTTTAGGCTAGTTTGAACAAAGAGATACTTATAATCTTCTGGATTAGGGTTGATAATCTCCTTGTAGTATCTTAATTTTCTCTTATCTTCTAATTCTTTATAACACCACAATTTCTCCTTAAGTTTATATGTAATATTAATTTTAATATTATCGTTATTCTGCAAAGTGATCTCTTCCTTGATGCCCCAATGATAAATTCAAGACTTGAAATCTTTATGCCAACCACACTTGAGCCATGTGAGGGATTGACTATAGTTTAAAGAAATCTTGTAAACCCTCTTGTCTTCCATGTTTATCTTGGTCTTGTACATTAAGTACCTAGTCATAACCATGCTAACAATGAGGAAATATTCACTTGTATAAGGAGGATAGGATAGGGTGCATTGCCTTTAATTTTAAGATTCTAAGTTATTAAATGCTATTGGATTTACTCTATCTTTCTTTATGATTCTTTAAAAATAATATATATATATATATATTAAGGTCACGACCAAGCCAGACACCAAATTGGTGTATGAGACCCCCTTGTTTGTGGGACAAGGGACCCCCTCCGCACAATGATTTGATTGCTAAAGTCTACGGAGGTATACATACCCTAATCCCCTCTGGATTTGAACCTATGACCTCCAAAGAAGAAGCACATGTTCTTAACTATTAATCCCACTCAAATTGTATAACCCCAAACTTCACAACCATATAAAATAATTTTTTTTTTTTAAATAAATCATTGATATTTACTTAATCTTATTTTATGCAATAATACCATCTCGTTAAAAAAACCTTTGAGGATTCAACAACATGTGAATAGCATACTTTTATCATTGCTAACTAATGTTTGTAATTCAAGGTATCTATGCTAACTAATGTTTGTGATTCAAGGAAACTCAACTTTTTTGTTGCAAACAAAACGTATAATGCACACTTGGCATTTTCTATTTTTTTCACACACAAAGGTATAAAGTAGGGAAACCAAATGTATTCTTAGATATCTAATTAATTTTTTTTTTCATATGCACAAACTTATTTCTAGTTACGCACTTTCAAATCTCTACTTGATTTTATTATATAACTGCCTTTTTTGATACGAACCATCAAATCAAATATGTACTTAATTTTATTTTACTACTGAATTTTAGATGCGAACCAATTTGTTACAGTCATGTACCGTACACAAACTGATGGTGGTTCATACAACATTTATTGTTGGTCGTACAGTTGAGTTAAACCACATAAATTGAGGCAACTTTTTTTGTTGATGTTTGACATGATTTCCAAGGTGTTTTGCTAGGTGAAATCTATATAGTTGAGTATTATACTGTACAATCAAGTTTGGGCACAATGTTTGAGGTCCGTACTATTGTATTTCTATTGTACAGGACCGTACAATTGCACAAAAATCGAGATATCTAGTTTGGGAACAAAAATCGAGGTGTTTTGTGCAGATTTAGTGAGATAAGTTGTTTTATTTAATGATGATAATGTTGCTTCTATAAACTCATAATTTTACTATGAGCTCAATAAGAATAACATCTCCTTGACTAGTTTTCCCCTTGTGGGTTTTTCTAGGTGCATTACCCAGAAAACCCTTGTGTCAAATGTGTTAATATGTTGTTTACTATTCATTTAATTTCCGCTGTTGATTTTTAGTTTCCTTAGTCCATGCATTTCTTCGCATAAAGTACAATAGATTACTCATAAATTTAATGCATTACTGTTGAATTTATTAGAGGTTGAAATCTGATTTGTGACTAAGTGTTTGCCTAATATATTTCTAAATGGTATCAAAGCTTGGGATCTGAGGTTCAATGGAAGAATTTTGACACTTGGATAGCAGTGATTTGCTGGGGATTTTGCTTGGAAGAAGAAGGGGAAGAAAGGGTCTTTGTGAGTTTGGAAAGGATGGCTTCTAGTATCATGTATGAGGATAGGTTAGAGGTGATATCCAACTACCTGCAATGGAAGGTAAGGATTGCAGTTGTTCTCAAGAAGAACAAGTTGTTGGAGTTTGCGAATACCACATTGACAGTGCCTACTTTAGATCCCATTGTTCTAAACATCCATGAGGTGAAGGAAGCAAGGGCACAGAGGATAACCTTGGATGGAGTGAGAGACCACTTGATTCCACATTTGGCCAAGAATCAAATAATCAAGGAAATGTGGGATGCATTGAAAATCTTGTACGAGAACAAGAATATGTCCCTAAGGGGAAATCCCAATAGCACAAGGATGGCCAAGGGAGAGAGTGTGACCTCCTATCTCACCCGAATTAAACAAGTGAAGGATGTGTTGGCAGATGTAGGGGAGATTATTTCAGACTCAGAGTTGGTGCACATAGCCCTGAAAGGATTCACCAAAGAGTGGGATGTTTTCATGAGGTATGTGGTGGGGAGAGAGAAGCTCCCAGAATGGAGAAAACTATGGGATGTGTTGGTCCTAAGCTCTGCACCTGACTGCTAAAGGGACGAGCTAGGCCACCTCAAGTGTTGGAATGATGGGTTTTTATGAATTGAGTTTGTTGGTCAGCTGAGAGATAAGTTTTCAAGGGTAGAGACCTAGTTGGACTGTTAAAAAATATCATTGTAGGTTTTCCCTTAGCTGGTGGCATGCAATTTGGTGAGCAGGTAAAGATATGAATAAAACAAAGGAAATACAAGAAAACATACAATTTATTACTTGTTGTATGAAAATTCAGACTTGAAATAATATTCTATAGAACATGTATCTTGACATAAGTCATCCAAACAAGGTTGTATTACAAAAAACAATTTAATGAAAACAATAACTGAAATCAAGTTGCATAGAAATAAGCAGTTCATTAAGACAATATATGAAATTAAGGGAAACAACACTTTGCATACATTTCCAATTTGCATAAAGATAAGATTAATAACACACAAAAGATTTGAGAAGAAAACATATTTTGTCACTAAAAATTATATTCACCAAGGTAGGAAAATTAATAGTCTTATGCTTCAAGTCCCAGACAAAATTCCAATGCTCGATCTCCCAAAAACTCAACCCCCTTTTCATTCCCATAATCCCTTTTTTTTTATCTATCAAAGGGGTTCGAATACCTATTTCAGATATAACACTAATATCTTCATTACATTCAGATCTGTAGTTATTAAACTTTTCCATTTAGTTATAGTCACTTTCCAAAATTACTCTGTACATTGAGTGAAGTAGAGTTCAAGTACTAGTTTCTAGGGATGACTCCCCATTTCTGGGAAAATAACTTTGACCTTTCTAACATTGATTTTATCAAAAATATATTTATTCCAAATGACTGCAATATCTCAAACTGAAACAAAAATATTCTATCACTTAACTAAAGACACTATTGGTAACTAAAGTGCATGGGTTGCATAAAAAAAGTATTCGAAGGCTGAACTTGATGTTTAATTGCATGGATCCACACGTATGCCACAAGCTGGAGAAGGAAACCTTTGACACTGTAACAAAACTTACACAAGTTTTGGCGAATTTATGGGAAATACAACCTCAAATATCACTTTTATTCTCTCAAACCACGATACCCGTGTAAAACCTAAGAGAGGTTTTTGTAAATAGTCATGTTCTCAATAAAAACCTCTTTCTTTTTTAAAAAATTCAGCTCCAACGGTTCGTAAGGCGCGCCGAAAGAAAATGACTAAAACAGGGAAAACAAAGCTTTTGAAAAATTTCTAGAAAAAAATAGCCTCAAAAATCTCTTCGATTCTCCCAAACCATGATATATGTGTAAAAAATGAGAGATTTTTTTGTGAATTGTCTCGTTCCCAAAAAAACCTCTTTCATTTAAAAAAAAATCACCTTGAGTTGTTCGGAAGGCATGCCAAAAGCCAATGACTAAAACAGGGAAAAAACATAGTATTTCAGAAAATTTAGGCGATGCCTTTTGATGTTTCTTGTACATATTTTGATACTTTCTATGAAATTTTGTATGTTTCACTTCAAATGTTTGATTTGGTTGCTGCATAGTAGTGGTCACGGGATTATCCTTAGAATTTTTAACTGACAGTGGGTTTGCTGGGCTAGCATGTTCTTTTTCCTGACGGATATGTACCCTACCACTTTATTTTTCCTATTAAATATATCTCTGATTTCTGGGATTGATTCGAACAGTTCGATCCCTGTTGGCTCTATTCTGTTCAATTTCCAACGCTCTCAGGGAGAAACTATTATGTTCTCGTTGCTTATGTTGGAAGTGATGGTCGAATATATGCATTGTTTCAGACAACTTTACCACCTGACATAATTATTACACATGATCCTGCGATAATAACCACTAAAGGAGAAAACATGCATGATCCTTAACAAGAATATTGTAATGATGGTTAACTGGTGGAAACACGTACGATCTTGAGTGCACAGGGACATGCAAACACTTGCAAGGCACCAACACAACTTAATTCAAACTTTTAATTTTGTTTTTGAACGTTAAAACTCATAAAACAACGTGTTTTTATGTTGTTCGCAAGAATAGGGGCGTTCTTGCTATCAATGTATTTTTGCACCAATAGGCCTACATTGACACATTTGTGACCCAATAGTAACATAACCATGGTGATGTGTCTTATTCATTTCAAATCATGATTTGTATTAATCTTATAAAGAGCAAGGAAATGATGAAAATCAAATAAGAAGATGAAAACAAATTAAAATGACTCAACACACCACTGAAAATAAACTAAGCAACAACTAATTTGACAAATGAATGGGCTGATGGAGGAAAATAAGGAAGAGGTGAATACCTAGGATTTAACATCGGCTCCAATCGAGGATAGCACTTCCCTGTAAGGTGCTAAGAACATCAAACTTGCGTTCCTTATTTATTTGTTTCTGCCACCCTCAATCTATTCTGAAAAGCATCCACATCATGCAAACCAAAAATTGCAAGATGAAACAAACCACTATGCAAGCAAACTGCCATTTGAAAATTCCCATCTCTTGTATAGTTCCAAATCCATTGGGTGATGGAGTATTATTGTTGATCTACTGTATAAACATACTAAAAATGAAATGCTCGAATGGAGAGCTTATTGAACACACCCCTACTCTACTCAGCTGAAAACCAAGTAATCATGTGTAATCAGATTTCCAGTGAAGCCACACGAGGAACTGATTAACATGATGAAACTGACCTCCATCCTTAATTACGAATATGATAGTAGAAATTGAAAAATATAGTAGAAACTTAGAATCTTGAAGCCCATACTTAAAGTTTTGAAATTCTTCCTTCACAAAATGAATGATAGGAAATTATTTAATCCAATTTGACTTCATATAGACTGCTACAGGATCTTCAAAAACATGAGAACCATACCTTGATGGATATGTAGAAATAAATTCTTTAATTTGACTTCAATGGATGATTTGTTCTTGCTGTGATTCTTCTATTTCTGACTGGAAGATGCCATTTTTAGGCTTGAAGAAATGTTGAATCTGTTGCTCAATATTTCCAGAAGAAAGGAGAAATACTTGTTCATGACCTTCAACGTTACTTTACTCATAATCATCAAAAAATGGAGGATCATTAAAGGCAAAGGCCTGCTCAAGTTCCTTTCGAATAATAATTTTTGTACGAGACTTTGTAATAGAAAATGGCTGAGAAGATAACTGATCTTACAGATTAAGCACATCTTCATCATAACCAGGTTGATCAAAATTTTCAAAAGAGGAAAATACTACTTGCTACTCATCATCAAAGTCATAACACTCATCATAAATAGGTTTATCAAAAAATTGTGCATATTGTAAAGAATGATTTAAAACAATCTCTTCATTTTCCTTCAAAGGTTCATCATTTATTTCACTGTAACCTAAAGTAGAATTTTTTTCAAGAGTATGATGATGCACGAATAATTCCTTATCTCAACCATAATCAATCATAGATTATGTAGAAAATACCTCTTGAGCCAATTTTGAAACAATTGTTTCCTCATAATCTATTCGATAACCTTCATCACTATGATATGATTGTTTTCCAAGTCCAAGAAATGGCTGCTGAAAAATCCCAGAAAGAGTTTCTTGTGTTTGACCGTCAACATTGTTTTCTTCATAGTTAACTGGATATTTATGAGAACTTAGAACACCATATTCATCATAACAATAACTAATTAAGAAATCTTAAATAATGGAAAATGTATCCAAAGCCTTGTTATCATTAGTTTCACCATTAATGTAATGAACGACATCATCTTTCTGGATAAAAGAATTAGAAGAAGACCCATATGTAACTGAATCTTCCTCCACTTCTTCAACGAAAATATCCTTGTCATTTTCAATACTAGAAGAACTAATAATTTGTTGTTGAATATAAGATGCAAATTCTTCACAACAGTGTTCAAAAAGTAGTTTAGCTGAAAAATATTTCTTGCATTGATTATGAAAGGAAACATGAAAATATTTTAAAGAAGATATACTATAAGGCGATAAGGATCTGAACCATTCTCGTGCCTCTCCCTCTAATGAGTACATGAACATGTTCATTAATACATCCTCATGATGTATACCCAACTGATGCATGAATTCATGGAATTCAAGAAAATGATCTGCAAGGTTATCATCTCTATCTTCTGTAAATCTGGGAAAGTAATCACCCCACTCATCTATAGTAGGAACAACATTTGGAAAACCATGAATAAAAGAAAAATTAAGAGGAGAAAACCTCCGAGCCAAGATGGATTCCATCTGAAAATCAGACTTCTTGAAACTGTGGAGTCGCCACTGGATTCTTTAACCATGGAGACACCAGGTGAATGATTTACAATTTGAATGTGTCTAGATTTTTTTCACCATAAAAAACTAGCTCTAATCATTGTCGTTCTCCCAGGTAAATATTGCTTCATTACTATGTTTCTCGGGAACGACGCTAGAAGATGTTGGTCCTAAGGCTTGCACCTTACTTCTAAAGGGCAGATCTAGGCCACCTTAAATGTTGGAATGATGGGTTTTGATGAATTGAGTTTGTTGGTCAGCCGAGAGATAAGTTTTCAATGGTAGAGACTTGGTTGGACTGTTAAAAAATATCACTGTAGGGTTTCCCTTAGCTGGTGACATGCAATTTGGTGAGCAAGTAAAGATATGAATAAAACAAAGGAAATACAAGCAATCATACAATTTGTTATAGCTTGCTGTATGAAAATTCATACTTGAAATAATATTCCAAATCTAAAAAATGTATCTTGACACAAGTCATCCAAACAAGGTTGTATTACAATATACTATTTACTAAAAGCAATAACTTAAATCAGGTTGCATAGCAATAAACAGTTCATTGAGACAATAGTTGAAAGGAAGGGAAACAACAATTTGCATACATTTCCAATTTGTATCAAGATACGATTAATAACACACATAAGATTTGAGAAGAAAACACAATCTATCACTAAAGATTATATTCACCAAGGTAAGAAACTTAATAGTCTTATGCTTCAAGTCCCAAACAAAATTTCGATGCTTGATATCCAAAAAAATCAACCCCCTTTTCATTCCCATACTCCCTTTATATCTATCAAAGGGGTTTGAATACCTGTTTCAGATCTAACACTAATCTCTTCATTACATTCAGATCTATAGGTGTTAAACTTTTCCATTTAGTTATGGTCACTTTCCAAAAATACTCTAAACATTGAGTGAAGTAGAGTTCAAGTACTAGTTTGTAGGGATGAATCCCCATTTATGGGAAAATAACTTGGACCTATCTAACATTATTTTTAGCAAAAAGGTATTTATTACAAATGCCTGCAATATCTCAAACTGAAACAAAAAGATTCTATCACTTAACTAAAGTCACTGCTGGTAACTAAAGTGCATGGGTTGCATCACAAAATTCTTTGAAGGCTGAACTTGTTGTTGACTTTCATGGATCCACACGTATTCCACAATATGGAGAAGGAAACCTTTGACACTGGAATAAACTTACACATGTTTTGTTGAATTTATGGGAAAACTAACCTCAAATATCCCTTCAATTCTCTCAAACCATGATACTTGTGTAAAAAATGAGAGGTTTTTTGTAAATGGGCTCGTTCCCAATAAAAACCTATTTCAATTTTCAAAAATTCATCTCCAGCTGTTCCGAAGGCGCACCGAAATCCAATGAATAAAATGGGGAAAAACAAAGCATTTGGAGAATTTCTGAAAAAATATCCTCAAAGATCTCTTTGATTCTCCAAAATCATGATACTTTTGTAATAAATGAGAGAGGTTTTTGTGAATGGTATAGTTCCCAAAAAAACCCTCTTTCTATTTTCTAAAATTCACCTTCAGATGTTTGGAAGGCGAGCCGAAAGAAAATGACTAAAACAGGGAAAAAACTGAGTATTTCAGAAAATTTGGGCAGTGCCTTTTGATGTTTCTTCTACAGATTTTGATACTTTCTTTGCGATTTTTCATGTTTCACTTCAAGTGTTTGATTTGGTTGCTGCATGGTAGTGTTCACAGGATTATCCTCAGAAGTTTTGGGTGACAGTGGGTCTGTTGGGCTGGCCTATTCTTTTTCCTGTGTGATATGTACTCTGCCACTTTCCTTTTCCCTCTGTTAAATATATCTCTGATTTATGGGATTGATTCGAACAACTCGATCCCTGTTGCCTCTGTTCTATTCAATTGTGAACGATCTCAGGGATAAACCTTTGTGTTCTATCTTCTTCTATTGGAAGTGATGGTCAAATATATGCAATAATTATTATATATGATCCTGCGATAATTATTATATATGATCCTTTACCACTTGCAATAATTATTATATATGATCCTGCGATAATAACCACTCAAGGCGAAAACATGCATGATACTTAACATGAATATTGTAATGATGGTTAATTGGTGGAAACACGCACAATATTGAGTGCACATGGACATGCAAACACATGTGAGGTTCCAACATAGCTTAATTCGAACTTTAAATTTTTTCTGAATGTTAAAACTCATAAAACAATGTTTTTTTGTTTTTGTTTTCAAGAATAGGGGAGTCTTGCAATTAGTGTATTTTTGCACCAATAGGCCTAAATTGACCCATTTGCAACCCAATAGTTCCATAACCATGGTGATTTGTCTTATTCATTTCAAATCATGGCTTGTATTAATCTTATGAAGAGAAAGGAAATGATGAAAAGAAAATAAGAAGATGAAAACAAATTAAAA
The DNA here is from genome assembly GCA_009831015.1 of Picea engelmannii. Lineage (NCBI taxonomy): Eukaryota > Viridiplantae > Streptophyta > Pinopsida > Pinales > Pinaceae > Picea > Picea engelmannii. The sequence continues at coordinate 37,516 of ML789876.1, read as the reverse complement.
TGACTCAGCACACCATTGAAAATAAACTAAGCAACAACTAGGTTGACAAATGGATGGGATGATGGAGGCAAAGAAGGAAGAGGTGAAGACCTAGGATTTAGCAGGATGAATTTACTCAGGAGGAGATACAGGAGGGTTCTCAAAGTAGAGATCGGGAGAAGGTAGAGGGTGGTGCAAACAAGTCGAATGTTTCTCTTGTGGGAAAGATAAAAGAGAAGAAGAAGGACATGCGCAAAGTGAAATTCTTTGCATGTCACAACATTGGCCACTATGCTAGTCAATTTTTGAACAAGAAGAAGAAGAAGAAGGAGCCATAGGTATCAACATCAACTGAGGTTGCTAAGTTCACTAAGACATTCGAGAAGGAATTTTCTCTGATGACTTTCCCGTCATGAATTGATTGTCTAGTGTTCGAGGACATTGAAGTGTGGTTTGTGGACAATGGTGCATCTCAACATATGACAAGAATGAGTTCAATATTTCTTATTCTTTCAGAGATAGACTAAGACTTCTATGTGGATAGTGGAGCCGACTCCAAGCTTACAATAAAGGGGGTTGGAAGTGTGATATTCCATTTAGATTCAGGAGGTTTTTTGGAAGTGGTCGATGTGTTGTTTATTCTAGAGATGACAGTAAATTTTCTCTTAGTGTCAGCTTTGGAGATTGATGGATTTAGAGTTGTGCTATTCTGTGGATGTGAATTTCTATATCCAAAGGGAGATACTACAGACACAAGAATATTTATTGGTGTCAGGCATGAGAGGCTATACATGTTGCTGGGACAACCTGTGGTTGGATCCAGTGGATTCTTGGATTCAAATTCAGTGTCAGTGTCAGAGAGTGAGAAGGTTTCACATGAGAGTGAGTTGATACTAGGGAATCATACCTCTTCCAATACTCTTAGATGAATCATCATGTATGAGATGACATAGATGGATTCTTAGGAGAGTCAGGATACTCCTAGGAGCATGCCTTGAATATAAATGTCTCTAGATCAGATTTTTGTGCAGGTAGCAGTAGTGGATCCCAGTTCAGAGGGAGCAGAGGCTTCTAGTTTAGAGGGAGCAACTACAACAACAGATGAGATGATGGAGTTGGAGACATATTTTGGTGGAGGTATCGAAAGTACCTCCCTCTCTAAGAGGGAGTGTTATATTTTGTAGCTCAGAAGTACTTCTGCATTAGTGGCGCCCAACATATAGAAGAGACCGAGCAAATGTCTCTCTTAAGTGACTTTATAAAGTTATTTTATAAATTCAAGTTGAGCCTTTTAGTATTTAATGGGTAAAAGTGACTGTATGAAGTATGGGTCACTTAAGTGATTTAAGTGAACTCAATGGATGATTAAGTCACGACTGTTGATCTCAAGAGGGAAAGATCTAATCTTGATCGTCTATCTCTTTGGAATATCAAGGGTTAGGGAATTTACTCATTAATGAGTGAATATGCAAGATACCAGTTATATAAAATATGCAGAACATAAATGAAATGCTAGAAATGGAAGAATAACAGTAAAATATACAGCATAATCTTCACAATACACAGGAATGATATACGAAAGAGCAATAGAAAAAGAACTTTGATTCAGAAAGAAATGTTCACAGGCCTCTTCAAGGGGGAAACCTCCAGTCGAGCAGTGCTCTGTTAAAATAATCTCCAAGCTAGGGTTTTCATACCCTCGACCCTTATTTATACAAAATGTCTATCAAGAGAAACATCTAGAGGAAGATCCTTCTAGAAGCGGAAG
>ML789875.1:256512-287450 GCA_009831015.1 Picea engelmannii | reverse complement strand
TAAACTCAATCCATGAAGAAATGATTTTACCATGTTGAATAAGATCAACTTGTTTCTGACTATCCCACCATATCAAAGCTATGTTGCTCAGGAAAAGAGTTTCCAATTGTATCCTTGAAGTATCTTGTATGATTTTTGTACCCTGCTATACGATTCAATCTATTTGACCCAATTATTCAACTTCTATGCATTCAACTCTCCCTCATAAGTAGGCAAATTAAACTTTACATCTAGCTTTAATAAAGGAAAATCATGACAACGAGAAAACTTCTTGGAATTCTTTTTCCTCGTATGAGAAGAATGTTCACTTTCATCAGAATAAGATTATGATGATAAGGAGAACGAAGGAGGTTCTGGAGGTTCTTCAGATTCTCCTTCTTCTTTAACTATTGTTCCCAATGGACCACCTTCATTTTGATGAGGAGTTCCTCTTCGTATTTCTAGGTCTTCCCAGGATTCCTTTACCATGGTTTTCATCTCAAGGACAGTTTTTCAAAACTCCTTATCAACCTCAGAAATAACATCTTCATGCTCCATTTCTTTCCTTTGAAATACAAGTTCAATCTCATGATTAAATTCTTCAAGCGTGCCTTCACCTCGCTTGGACTTAGACCTTGTAAGTATTCAATTGCAAATAAACCTCAAAACCAGTTATGATACCACATGATCTGAAAATACCAAACGAGTTATGATACCAACTTGATCTGAAATATCAACAAACTTTGATACCAATTCAACATGACAATCCTTAGATGTCAATTAGTTCATAAATACACATAAACATCCGACCAGATTCAGGAAATGGAAGATCAACCTGTCTATTTACAAAATATCACGTGGATGTCTTACTTATCCATAAAATTTATTAATAATAATGAATAACTTGAAGAATAATGAGATAACAAAGAATAAAATAAAAAAACTCAAATCGCATATATTGATGACATATATTACTTCATTTTCACATCCTCTTTAGATAGTAATAGTGTTCTTCATCATCTCCAAATGCCAAATTACATTACAATATGGACTTAAAAATCCAATTTATTGGACTCTCTTTAATTCCATTGCTCAAACTCAAATAAGGAGTTCACCATTAGAATCCTTGCGAAATTTTGAGAAATCTAACTATAAAGTCAACCAATTTTTGAACTAGCTCAATTTTACCCTCTTTACATGCCAAACGATGAACTATGGCACTCATTAATGGAAATCTGGACTAAGAATTTTACAAATGACCTATTCTCATAAAGAAAACCTCAAATTCATAGTCCTCGTGAGAAAACGAGAAAAATGAGTATAAACTTCTTGAAATTCTGTCAAGGGACCTCTCAATGCACTTTATGATGTATCCTTAAATCCTATGTACCTTTGTGCACACACTGTAATGTTCCCAAGCCATATTTTTTGTTGGAAACACTAATTGTTCACTGTTTATTGTTTGTTTAGTTGTATGATTTTAGGCTTTCTCATGAAGTTGCGCATTAGGGTTTATGTTTATGAGATCAAAGCATGTAGACATGGATCTGAAGATATAACATAAGAAAAGACAAGATACAACAAGAAACACCAATATGGAACCAAATAGCTCAGATCTGACCTTTATTTAGATAATATATAGATCTTAATACAACAAATCCGTAGATCTGGAAGAATACCAATAAGAATATACAACTGGAATAATAGCTTCTACAAAATTCTTAAGACTGAAGATATAAGCCTCCAAAGGCTAGACAATAGCTGATGCAAAGCACAAGATTGATTTATTTCCTTCCAGGTATAATATCCAAACTCCCCTGGCTTAGTTGCGCCCTTCTGGATGGATGAATATACTCAATATTTTGGTCATGCTTCTAGAGGCCTCCAAATACTCTGAAACTAGTTGGAATAATAGATCGGGGAAAGAAAAAACACCTCCTGAAGTCTCAGGTTGAATGATAGAGATCTTCTCCTCCTATAGTCAAAACCCCAAACTGGGTTGCGCCCTCCTAGATGAGTGAAGAGACCCAATATTTTGGTCTCACTTATAGGAACCTCCAAATGATATGAAACTGGTTGGAAGGGCAGATTGGGGCAAGGAAAATTCCCTAGTGAAGTCTCCAGCTGAATAATGAAGATATTCTCTTCCAAACAGATGAAACCCTGTTCTGTAGTGCACCCTCCTTCTCTCCAACTTGTTCCAAGCTCTAACAAATCATATGGAAAGTAAGCCTCTCCCAAAATAGGCTATAAATTTTGGCTGAAGCCCTACAGAGAAAACCCAGAAGTCTAAATGCCCCAAATCCTCTTCTACTTCCTGGATCAAACCCTTCTTCCAATGGTGTGCCCCCCTTACTGGAAACCCCCTAAGTTGCACATTGTTCCTTTATTTGGATGATATATGGTACCTATAACTTATGTAGAATGGTGTGGGAGGATTATTGCACCACCAAGACTAATCTTGGATCAATATAGGTGGGATCTTTCACCACTGAGTTGATCTCTAGGGTTTGTAATCTCAAAACCCTAAAAAATCCTTTGTGCTCAAGAGCCCAAATGCAAAATGTAATAATAATCCAGAGTGAGTGAGAAGTTCACCCTTCCTTTAATTTATACTCCAGATCTATTTCTCTATTGAGTTAGTTAACCCCTAAGGTTAACTCCTATATTTTCCACACATGTTCTTTTCTTTCCTCCAGTTACCTTTTTCCCCCAAAGTCAACTTAATATTATAACGTTTTTCTTAGGTAATGGCTTTAGGTTGTCTTTGTACCCATGATGCATGATACTATAGTCTAGTGGGGACAACTAGACTACTGAGTCTCTCATAACCTCTTCATCAAGAGGTGGGGGACATTACAGTCTCCCTTGCTAGAAATTGCTTTCCCACAAGCAATTCTGAACCTGTCTCCTAAAGAATCTGCTCACCTTCCCAAGTGGCATCCTCTATGGGTAAATTCTTCCACCTGAACAAGTATTCCTTGATGCTCCTCTTCCTTAACCTCTTCTCCCTTAATTCTAATATTTCTTCTGGAATCAATATCAATTGCCCCTCTTCATCCAAGGGTGGCAGTTCCTCAATAGGAAATATGTGTTTACCTATGACTCTCTTTAAGCATGACACATGAAAGACATTGTATATTTTTCTTCCCCATGGTAGATCAATATCATATGCCACGACCCCTACCTTTTTGTTAACCTTGTATGGTCCAAAGAATCAAGGTTGGAGATTTTCTACGCCACTCCTCTTAATGGATGCATGTTTGTATGGTTGAATCCTCAAGTAAACCCAATCACCAACCTCAAATGTGCACTCCATCCTTTGCTTGTATGCATGTACCTTTTGTTGATTCCATGCCCTTTGCAGGTGGTCTTTAAGTTCTTTGAGTATATCTTGACTCTATTGAATCCAATCCTTAACCATGGGAGCCCTACTATCACCAAAGACAATCTCCACAAAGGATAGGGGATCATAACTGTATAAGGCTCTGAATGGTGACATACCAATAGACATATGATGGGTGGTGTTGTAGAAAAATTCCCCCAAATGAAGCCACTTAACCCATGCCTTCTTCTTCCCTGACACATAATTCCGAAGGTATCCTTCAACCCACTTGATGACTGTCTTCATTTGGCCATCAGTTCGAGGATGATAGCTATTAATAGGGGTTAAGGCCATATCTACCAACCTTAATAGCTCCTGCCAAAAGGTACTCATGAACATGCTATCCCTGTCACTCACAATGGTTTTGGGTAAACCATGCAACCTGAAAATATCTCTAAAGAACAAATGTGCAACATGTGTTGCACTGTAATCTATGGAAATAGCGAAAACATGAGCAAACTTGGTTAATCTGTCTACCACCACAAAAAGGAAATCCTTGCCCTCGGCCTTGGGCAATCCAGTGATGAAATCCATGAATATGCTTTCCCATTTGTGCTCAGGAATGGGAAGTTGTTGCAGTAATCTTGTTGGATGAGTGTGTTCATCCTTGTTCACCTGACAAGTGGTGCACTCCTTGATGTGGCACATCACATCTTCCTTCATGCCCTTCCAAGAAAATATTTCCCTTATTTTCCTGTATGTCTTGACAAACCCCTGATGTCATTCTACTGGTGAATCATGGCATGCTAGTAGCTCTTTGGTTTTAAAGGTTGATTCAAGAACAAAAAATATTCAACCCTTGTGATATATGATGTCATCCACAATTCTGAAGTTGTCATCTTTTACCTGCCCATCCATCAATTCACATGCAAACCTATTTTTTGAGTATTCCACCAAAAGGTGGGCCTTCCAGTCAACTGAAAAGTCGGTCATATCATAAAATGATGGTCTTTTGGATAAGGCATCTACCGCCACATTATTTTTCCCTTTGACAAAATCAATATCAAAGTCATAAGCCTATATCTTGCTAACCCATTTATGTTGCCTCTCATTTAATTCCTTTTGATCCAAAAAGTACTTGAGGCTGTTGTGATCTGTCCTCAAAATAGATTTTTTCCCAACAAAGTATTTCCTGAACTTAGCCAATGCATGCATGATGGCTAACATCTCTTTGTCATAGATGATGTAGAGAATCTTAGGACCCCTTAGTTTTTTTCTCTCATAGATAATATGGTTCCTATTCTGCATAATAACTACTTCAATGCCCTCCCTTGAGGCATCACACTCCACTGTAAAGGGTTGTGCGAAATCTGGTAGAGCCAATACCAGAAAAGTGCTCATTACCTTCTTCATATTGTCAAAAGTCAATTGTGCTTCTAGACTCCACTTGAATGCACCCTTCCTAGTCAAATTGGTCAAAGGTGCACAAAGTTGAGAGAAATGTTTGACAAACCTCCTGTAATAGCAATAGATGCCAAGAAACCCTTTTAATTAGATAAGTGTCTTAGGTGTTTTCCAATCAAGTATAGCATGTATCTTCTCTTGGTGTAACTGTACCCCTTTCACCTCGATGATGTGTCCCAAATAGAGTACCTTTGTCATTCCAAATTCACATTTGGATTCTTTAGCATATAGAGATTGTCTTTCCATAATGGCTAAAATCTATTCAACCTGTTGCAGATGCTCCTCCCATGTTTTGTTGTAGATCAACAAGTCATCAAAGAAGACCAAGAGGAACTTCCTTAATTTCTTGTTAAAGACATGATTCATGCAATATTGGAAGGTGGATGGCACATTAGTTAGCCCAAAGGGCATTACCAAGAACTCATAGTGACCATAGTGACATCTGAAAGCGGTCTTGGGTACATATTTCTTCCTCATTTTTATCTGATGATAGCCAGAGCGCAATTCAATATTTGTGAAGTATACAACCTCATGAAGCTCATCCAATAGCTCATCAATCCTAGGGATGGGGTATCGGTTCTTGATCGTCTTCTTATTCAATTCCCTGTAATCAATGCACATGCGCATGGTTCCGTCCTTCTTTTTAACTAACACCACTGAAGATGCAAAGGGATTGGAACTTGGCCTAATGTGGCCCATATATAAAAAACTCTTTGAATTCCTTCTCAATCTCATCTTTATACTTCTTTGGGTTCCTGTAAGGAGCGGTGATGATAGGCTTCATTCCCTCTTCCGATTCTATGATGTGCTCAAACCCCCTATCTGGTGGTGCTCCTAGTAGAATGGGTTAAAAGACCTTGATGTGCCTGTCAATGATTCTCTAAATCTCTAGAGAGTAATGAGTATCCCCCTTCTTATCCACCCAAACCGATATTCTATATTTTTCTGCATACAAAATGTCCTCCCTCCTGAATATGGCCTCCATGTGCTTTGTTGTCACCACTCTAGGTGTGTTTCATGTCATACCCATGAGTACCACCTTTTTCCCATTTTCCTCCATGAAAGACGTCTCCATGGTCTTGTAGTTGGTAGTGATTGGCCCCAACATACTAATCCATTGAAATCCAAGGATGATGTTAGTGTTTGGAAGATCAATTACATAGAAATATTGTGCCAAATCATTCATGCCCAATGTAAGTTTCATTTCTGGAATATACCTGTCACAAGGCATAGTGTGCCCCCCTGCTACCTCCACACGAAACCCTTCAAATTTAACTATAGGTATATGTCTTCTTTGCAGTAGGGATAAATCAATGAAGTTGTGTGAAGCACCTCCATCAATGAGAACTGAAACTTTTTTCCCCTGTAGCACTCCTCTCATCCTGAAGGTGTTGAATTTGGGTACCCCACTGATTGATGTTATTGTTACCTTCTCATATGTTGTAAGGCCATGACCTGAATCCTCCTCATCTACATTTTCTATGGGATCTTCCTCCATGTTCTATAGATGGACGAAACCTTCCTCCTCATCATAATCAAAAATCACTTCAATGTAGTGAGCCTTGCCTTTACCCATGCATTTTTGTGTTGGATCTCAAGGCTCTTCCTTCTCAATTCCCTCCTAGTAGTTTCATCCATTCTACCTCTTCCTCGGTCAAACCCCCTTTGGTCTCTTCCTCCTTGGTTCATGGGGGGTATTTGGTCTCTTCCCCCTGGTTTTAGAGGATTTCTAGGGGTAAATTTATTCTTTGTTATTGATCCCAAGTTCCCAGTCTTCCATATAGAATCATGTAAGTTGGTAGGCTTAAAATCCTTGAGCCAACCCCTTAAGGGTTCCATCAACCCCTCTGTGAAGAGCATCATTAGTCTCGCTTGAGACACATCCTGCATCATAAATTATATCCTTTGAAACTCCTCTATATATACCTCTGGTGACCCTGTCTTTCTGAGCTAGGTGAGTTACCTAAAATGTAGTTCTCGACCCCCCTGGTCAAACCTATCAATAAGCCTTTGTGTGAACTCTTTGTAAGCAATAATATGATTATGGCTCAATTTGGTTAACCCATGGTACCACCATTCATGAGATTTTTCATCCAATTAAATGGTGGAAAACTTGATGGCATCCATCTCTCTCATTGGGTTAAGTTGTGAGTAGGTATCAAGCTTCTGCACCCAATCTTATGTAGTCACCTTGGAAAACCCATCAAAGTATGGGATCTCCATCTTTCCTTCCCTACGCTCCAATTCATAGTTTTTTCGGTGATACTTTTTGGGCTTACCCTTAAATTTGATCCCACAATATTGGTCCAGTGTGACTTGTCTTTTGAATCCTTTACTCATTGAGTCATATTCCCTGACATATTGCTCAAAATTGTCCTCAATCTCATCATGGTGGTTGTGTTGTGGCTAGTTATCCAAAAATGTAGGTAGGTAGGGTCTAGGGGTAGTTATAATATATGTTATCCCCTTAGAATCCCCTCCTCAAAAACTTCGCCCCTCAGTGTGGTAGTGAAAGATATGCTCCTGATGAGGTCTAGTCTCCCCATGGGAACCACTAGATTCTTTGTTTGCATAGATTTTTGGCCCCTTTCCTGCATGGGTCATCTGTAATAGGATTTGTACAATCTTCTCTTGGCTGGAATTAACTTTGTCCAATGTATCCCTCATTTCAAACTATCCCATGTGCATTTTTTCCTGGTTCTCCTGTAGATGGTGCACAAGTGCACTTTCTATATGATTTATGGAGTCTTGTAACTCATTTGCAAAACCTACTAGAATTTGTGGCTCACTGTCCTCACCTGAACCTTCCATTTCTGCCTTTGGTTCACCTATCTGCTTTCTACATCTTCCCATAGAGATACCACTAAATTTATGCATGCGCTAATCCTCACTGGTTGGGAGGATCAATGCTTTGATACAATTGTAATGTTCCCAAGACATTTTTTTGTTGGAAACACTAACTATTCATTGTTTATTGTTTGTTTAGTTGTATGCTTGCAGGTTTACTCATGAAGTTGCACATTAGGGTTCATGTTTATGAGATAAAATCATATAAACATGGATCTAAAGATATAACATAAGAAAAGACAAGATACAACATGAAACACCAATATGGAACGAAATAGCTCAGATCTGACCTTTATATAGATAATATAGAGATCTTGATACAACAGATATGTAGATATGGAAGAAGACCAATAAGAATATCCAACTGGAACAATAGATACTACAAAATGATCAAGACTGAATATATAAGCCTCCAAAGGCCAGACAATAAGATGATGCAAAGAACAATATTGATTAATTTTCTTCCAGGGATCATATCCAACCCCCCCTAGCTGAGTTGTGCCCTTCTGGATGGTTGAATATACTCAATATTTTGGCCCTGCTACTAGAGGCCTCCAAATACTCTGAAACTGGTTGGAATAATAGATCAGGGCAAGACAAAATCCCTCCTGAAGTCTCAGGCTTAATGATAGAGATATTCTCCGCCTATAGTTGAAACCCCAAACTAGGTTTCTCTCTCTTAGATGACTGAAGAGACCCAATATTTAGGCCTCGCTTCTAGAAACTTGTAAATGATATGAAATTGGATGGAAGGGTAGATCGAGGCAAGGAAAAACCCCTGGTGAAGTTTCCAACTGAATAATGAATATTTTCTCCTCTAAATAGATGAAACCATGTTCTGCAGTGTGCCCTCCTTCTCTCCAACTGGTGCCAAGCTATAACAAATCATATGGTAAGTAAGCCTCTCCAAAAATAGGCTATAAATGATGTTTGAATCCCTACAGAGAAAAGTCAGAAGTCTAAATGCATGAAATCCTCCTTTACTTCCTGAATCAAACCCTTCTTCTTCCAATGGCGAGTTCCCCTTGCTACAAACCCCCTAGGTTGCACATTGCTCCTTTATTTGGCTGATAGATGGTACCTGTGACTTCTGTAGAATAATGTGGGAGGAGTATTACACCCTCGAGACCAATCTTGGATCAAGATAGGTGGGATCTTTCACCACCAAGTTGATCTCTAGGGTTTGTAATCTCAAAACCCTCAAAACTCCTTTGTGATCAAAAGCCCAAATGAAAAATGTAATAATAATCCAAAGTGAGTGAGAAGTGTGCCCTTCCTTTATTTTATATTCCAGATCTATTTATTTGTTGAGTTAATTAACCCCTAGGGTTAACTCCTATCTTTTCCACACATGTTCTTTTCTTTCCTTCAGTTACCTTTTTCCCCCAAAGTCAACTTAATATTATAACATTGTGCTTAGGTAATGGCTTTGGGTTGTATTTTTCCCCATGATGCATGAGATTATAGTCTAGTGGGGAAAACTAGACTACTAAGTCTATCATAACCTATTCATCAAGAGGTGGGGGACATTACACACACTTCAAGACATGACTCTTTGCATTGATGAATGATTTTTCCTAGGTTTATGCACCATTAAATAGGGAACGAGCCCTTAACCATCCTATGAAACTTTCGATCATGATTTAAGTAATAGTTAGGTTGTTTTATAACCAACTCACATCCTTAGCGCGATTGGCAAATTCATTTGGTTATTCTATAGTAGGTCGAGGGGTCAAACCCTATCGACCATAATATACATAGAATTTTGGTTATAATGGATATGGTGGTTATGGCATAGTTATAGAAGAAATATATTAATAGTATATCATTTTAAACCATATCCACGATGGAATATGATACATCAGACCCCCCACACTTTAACACATAGTTACATTGCATGACATACAACTATGGTCAAGGGATTAGGCCCTCGACCCTTTTACTGCCATTTTAACTTTTAAACAAGTTTAAATAAATATGAGACCATATGAGGTTAAGTAACATGTGTTTGGCACATTGGTGTTGGAGGCTTTGTTAAGATTATAGGAGGTCACAGGTTCGAGCCCTGTTAACTCTTGTAATTTTACATAGCAATGACCATTAATGGACAATGGGAGGTCGCCATGTGGTGGCTTCTCATTGACTTATTCATGCCACATGTCGACACAGAATTGGTCCACTTGGGTTGTATAGCTTTCCCAGTCAGCTACCAACCTATCATGCCACATCACCTGCTTTCCATGTGTCACTATGTGAGAGTGCCACATCACCCGTAGGTTGTATGGTCATGTGCCACATGTCACCCTTACAGTGGTGACACATGTCACCTTTGACTTTTTCCATTTGACTTGAACTTTGACCACTCATAAATTTTGCACACAAACTCCATTTGAGGCGATTTTTTCATCGTTGGAAAGATATCATCGAGCTCTACACATTGATGGTATTTTTTTTTTAGAGAATATGATAAAGTCAAATTTTGAGCATTTCTAGTTCCTTCTAGTCCTCTGTGAGCATTTCAGATCCTCATGGATCTCTGTGAGCATTCCTAGATCCTCCTGGATCAATGCTTAACCTATGGTATGGAGTGCAGGATCTTTCCTTAGGCTAACAATAAAAGCTCCAGGCATTATAACATTGATTTTGAAGGATATTGAACAATAAATTTGACCATGTGGAGAATCTCTTGGTTCATGGGTACCATTACTTCATCTTTCTATTTCAGGGAGTTATTGGAGTTGTTTCTTCATTACATAACTGCTTCCATGGATTTTGGGGCTCATCTGTTGGAATACTTAGAGGGAGGGTGAATCAATATGAGCAATTTATACCACTTTTAACCAAAATATATATTCTTTGAATTTAACAACAATGTTCAACAATTTATCATCAATGTATCATCTATGATTTCATTCAATACATCATGAACATATAATCATAAACAACATCACATCAAATACACAATACACTGGTATTTATGTGGAAACCCAAATGGGAGAAAACCACAAAATTCTTTCTTATATATATCAAGAATTCATTCATAGGAAGCACCAATTTCCAAATTCTCCAGCTGCAACTAGAAGGAGGATACAACCCCCTATTCTTAGGATCCAACCTGAAGGAAGCTACAACTCCCTGAATTCTCTGGATCCAACTAGAAGGAGGCTACAACCCTATGATTCTTAGGCTCCAACCTGAAGGAAGCTCCAACTCCGTAATTCTTCAGCACTAACTGGAAGGAGGCTACAACCCCATTTCCTTTCCCTTTCCCGCCGCTCTGAAATATAAATGTAGACCAACTGTCACTACCACAATAAATACCACTGTCACTACCACTGCCATTGTTACATCAACTTGTAACTTGTAAACCTATCATTGTATCCAACCTATCACTAATCAACCTATCCAACCTGTCATTTTATCCAATCTATCACTAATCAACCTATCCAACCTATCAATATCACCAATACTCAACCATATCCTCTCACATGGATCATACACGAAGGACACCTCTCAACTAGATGTCCAATATCACCAACACATGCCTCTACCAGACATGTACCAAGATCAACAACATACCATCACATGGTATGTGTCTCAACCATATACCAAATTATGTACCAAACCATCAACTTGTACCATACCAAACATCAATCATGTACCACAACCTGTACCACACGAAGTGCATCAAGCATGCACCAACACCTATACCAAACTAGGCATCAATCATGCACCATAACCTATATCATATGCCTCAACCATCAACCATGTACATCAACACCATACCAAGTACCAACCATGTACATCAACACTTGTACTGTACCATGTACCAAGCCAATAAACCAAGAAATGTACCAGAAATGTATCTCAACAAGTATACCTCAACCAACATGTACTATACATCCAATGATGTGCCTCAAGTCATATACCAAAAATCTTAAACACATGCCTCAAGCATGCTCCTCAATATTACCAAGATGCAACCTCATAACACAATATACCTGTCAATGTTTCATCGAAACATGCACTGGAGATCTAGCTAAAGAAAGTACAAACAAAGCTTATCAAGAAAGGAAGAGAGATTAAATATGGAAGAATGAGAAAATATATTTACACTACTCCAATGAGTTAATGATTGATACATAGATAATGATCAATATGATTGATACAATGAATGAGTGGAATAGACTCATTTATAGGCAAGAACATTCCATAATTAAGAAAAACAATAAAGTAGTTATCCTTCCTTAGGAATGCATGCATGCATAATAGTGATGGTAAACATAGAAAGTCTAAAATATAACTAGTTAGTTAACTCCCACTGAACTAGTGTGTCGAAAATAGTAATTTCTCCAACAATAACAAGGCTCAACTATGCACCATAACATGTAACCAAACCAGAAACCAAGATAGACAATAATGCTTCTAATCAATGTACCATAACATCACCTAGATGTACCATATCACATACTATCATCACCATGCATGTACCATAACACCATAACCCTTAAGACTTACCTATGATCTTGAAGCTAACTTTCTATACTATAAACTGACCTGTAACTTTTCCATAGTCCTTAGCAACCTGGTACCGACATCCCTTCACAACCTTTCACAAGTCCTTTTACATATACGCGACTTGCTCTTCTACAACCCCCAGATATCCATTCTTTCCTCCACTACAACCTGCGTATATCTGCACCCTGTTGACCTAGAATTCATGGATACCTTAGAAACTATGGTTGTTGCAAGCCCAATACTTTCTCCTTTGACCTTCCTTTGCTACCTCAGAAAAAGTTCAACACAACCTTAGAAAAATATCACTAGATCACAAGATAGATAATCAATGAATGACTGTGAGTGTACATATGAGAGACTCCTTGAGGTGTTTATATACCTTCTCATATTAACATCTCTCCTTACTTTAGGGATTTCTTGTTTTAACCACTTTACCCTTTGACTAAGACTTGTAACCAACCAGGGGCTTCTTGACCACTCTTTAGGGCTTCCAACTTTACAATTCTATATCTCCCTAACCGTGAGGAACCACATGGAGTACCACATATCACCGGAAACTGCATGACAAAGACTATCCATCTATGAGTGTATTAATTTTAATTTCACTTTCCTTCATGTCCATATTCCTTAATCAACTTCGGGTCTCATAACCACACCTCTGGGGATACTTGTAGACTACATCAAATGTACCCAACTAACTCACCATCAATATCGATCATACAAATTTCAATCAGCTGTCCAACATATTTGGACCTCTCCAAGGGTTGACATCAATCTCTAAGGGTTAAAATCAATCTCCAAGATCACTCTCCAAGGGTTGACATCAATGACAACGAATTGTCCAAGCTAGTTATCCAACATCATCTGGAGCATATTTGGATGGGGATCTTGCATCCCATTCATTGTTTGGGTATCTTGTATGCACCTGAAAGTATCATTGTTGTTTTGGAAAAGTTTCTCCTTACCCACGTCGTCCACATGAATGCAGATCGATCCCTTTCATGCCTTGGATCGAGTTGGGCACATGATTTTAGTTTTTTCTATGTTTAGACAATCAATTTATTTTTTTATTGGGTTATTTTACATGGGGATTCGACCCATTCATATATATGTATAATATTTCTCCCAAAAAGGGGTGATCTCGACATGGGAATACTATTCAAAAGATGATGTAAGAGAATTGGAGTTTCAAGAATAAAAGGAAGAGCGCCTAGACCTCTGCATTCTTCATTGGTTATCTATTGAATGTGTGAATGTTGATTTCTATTTGTTAGCATTGTTATAATCTCAACTCCCTGCTCTCTAGAGGGGGCCCACTCTAGAGAACATGAGTTGTGGATATGCATATAGTTGTTTGTGACCTATATAAATTTTGTTTATTTTAGCATGTAGTTTTTCTTTGTTGTTGTTCTATTTCATTTACAGGCTATGGAGTTGTAGATTATTTCCATAGGTTACATGTTCTTTTTAATTCATGTAGCTTAAATTATTTATTATGTTATTTTCTACATTTACTTGTTAACTTGTGATCAAATGAGAAGTGTATATTTATGCATGATGATAAATGATAATAGAAATAGTCAAATAGAGCATGGTAGCATTATGAATTACCTCATGGAGCTAGGGACTACTTGAAATATCACTATCATTGATGATAACTTAAGTGTGTTTACTTTTCCGTAAGTGGCGTGTTTTATTTCCCGTATTGCAATTTTCAATTCAAATTAATTTGTATCCCAAATATACCAAAATGGAGCACTGTTGTAGGAAGGTTCAATCCCGAGGATTCAATAACTGAATGCAACCTAGTTTTACAAAACTTATGTATAAAGTAGGATATAACTTAATGGTGTGTTTCCTTTCTGTAATGTCATTTCGATTTGTAGATTAAAGACTTAATTTCCTTTTCTTAGGAGCATATTAGGAAACTAGTACAAGTTAAGACTTTGAAGCCTACACATATAGTGCAAGAGATCTCACTAGAATATTGGAAACCCCGGTTGATAAGATAAAATGCTCGTGTGTTCCTAGTTAAATAGAAAACATATAGAAACAATGACAACTCATGTGCCTAGGTAGAAGCTAGAATTGCAACCTACCACTTGCAAGAAAAGGCATCCATGTGGTGGGATCAACTTAAGCAAGCCAAGCACCTTGATGAGAAAAATACCTCATGGAGGTAGTTCAAAGGATATTTCCAAGAGAAATATTTTTCCAAGCATTACTATGAAAGGAAGATGAAATAGTTCTTTTAACTCAAATTGGGAAGCATGAAAATGGATGAATATGAAAAAAGGTTCTTTGAATTGTTGAAGTATGTGAACTTCAAAAAGGATGAGAAGTTCAAAATCTAAAGGTTTTTGAGTGGGTTACCTTTATTCTATAGTGAAAATATACAATATGATAACCCCGAGAATTTGGAGGAAGCCATAAGGAGAGAAAGGCATATTTATGAGCAGATTAGAAGAAGGCCAATTTTCCAAAAAGCTTGGAATGAAAAGATGAAAGGAAAGAGGGATCACAGTTAGAAAGGTTTTAATCCACAATTTTTCAAGAACAACCCCCAAGCAAATCAATAAAGTAAATTAACCCAAAATGAGAACAAGACTATAGATTCATTTGAGAAGAGGCCAAGGCAACAACCTATAAAATGTTGGGGATATGAGGGAAATCACTTATATAGGGACTGCCTTCACAATTGAGAAATGGTGAGGACTATCCAAAACATTCAGGAGGATAAAACAATTGAATACATGAGAGGAAACATGCTAAAGATTTATGCAGCCTTGGACAACAAGCAAGTAGAATATCAATCCCCCATGATTGAAGTGGAAGGTAAGATTGATAGCCAACCCATAGAAATTTTAATTGATTATGGAGCTATAAATAGTTACATAAACTCTAAAATTGTTGAAATATTTCACTTGCAAAGAAGTAAGCATAAGAAATCTTGGTTAGTTTAGTTAGCCATAGGGGATAAGAGGAAAATCAATGAGATAGATAAAGATTGTCCAATAGACATGAATGGACTTAGCACAAAGGTAGATGTGAACATCATACCATTTGGCTCATATTATTGTATAATTGGAATGGATTGGTTGGAAAAACATTGTGTTATCCTAGACTATTACAACAAGACAATCACATGTCTTAATGAAGAAGATAAGTAAGGCAAGGTTCAAGGCATCCCAAGAGTTGTAGCTATTAGATAAATTTCAGCTATGCAGTTGAAAAATAGTTTCATGAAAGGATGTCAGATTTTTGTAGCCCATATGGAAGAGGCATCCAAAGATAAAGTGGAAAACATTGAATACCATTCAGTCTTGAGGGATTTTAAAGATGTTTTTGAATAAATTTCAGGATTGCCACCAAAGAGAGACATCAATTTCTATATTGATTTGGTTCTAGGAGCTACCCCAGTATCCAAGACACCTTAAAGGATGGACATACCAGAATTGAAAGATTTGTAGAGGTATCTTGAAGAGCTATTAAAGAAGGGGTATATATTCCCAAGTGTGTCACCTTGGGGTGTCCCAATTCTTTTTGTGAAGAAGAAAGATGGAACCTTAAGGCTGTGTATTGATTTTAGATAGTTGAATAAGGTCACTGTAAAGAACAAAGATTGTTTGCCAAGGGTTGATGATTTTTTTTATCAATTGAAAGGTGCAAGAATATTTTCCAAGATTGACTTGAGATCAATCCATCATTAAGTGAGGATAAAGGAAGAAAATATCATCATGACAACATTCAGGACAAGATACATGCATTATGAATTTACGGTAGTGCCATTTGGGCTATTTAATTCCCTATCCATTTTTATGTTCCTAATGAATGGAGTGTTCAAGGATTACCTAGAAAAGTTTTTGATTGTGTTCCTATATGATATACTCATCTATTATAATTCAGAAGATGAACATGATCGACATTTAAGAATGGTGTTGCAAGTTTTAAGAGAGCACAAGTTGTATGTCAAACTAAGTAAGTGCATCTTTTATCAAAAGAAGATTCACTAATTGGTTCATATTATTTCAGCAGATGAGGAAATTGATCCATATGGATGTTGGTGTCCTCCCACCTATTCCAACTGGCTCATTTTGGCAGTTTTCCAGTACGACAGTTTTTTCCTAGTTTTCGGGTCCCTGACTTCCGGGGTCATTTTGAGGCCCTAAACAACGTTTCTAGGGATCACCACATTCAACATATCTAGGGATCACCACAATACAATTGTGTAGTACTTGGATATACCTTTCCAACAGGCTATCATGCACCTAAAACGGATATCGTATGCAACAGTTACGACCCCAGGAAGTTGATGTACTAACTTACCCAAACAGGGCCCACATGACTTTTGGCATTTCATCTCCTAGGGTTAGGTTTTTAGATGTCTAGGTTTTTTGAAATTCTTGTTTATTGAAAAAATTCCTTAAGAGCCTCATTGTAATAATATTTTGGTGAATGAGTGCATCTGTCACATATCTCCTTAGAGATAAGCCACCACCATTCTAGCAAGCTTGTTTTCCGCTGCATTTTACAGTTTCATCTTATTTCATTATTGAATAGAAACAAATTTTACTGTATATTTGTTGTTCTGTGTTAAGCATATTTTGATAATAATATGTATTCATTTTGTTCTTCTCATAAAATCCAGATTAGTGGTATCAGAGTGGTCTTCTCCTTGTCATTCTTAATGCATGTCCCCAACAAGGTCAGGGTACAGAGAATTGGGTCTCGAGCTTGTTTCTGTTGAGGACTAAATCTCTTGCACGCCCAAGTGACCTCTCATGGTGAGAGAAAATAAAGACAAAGGGACAAGAGATCCCTTCAAAATGTTGGTCAAGGAATCCATCATGCAACATAGGAACGAGATGATGGATAGTTTTGCACAAATCCTTCAGCGAATATCAACAGGTGACACATCTTCCTCAAATGAAGGCGCCACCCCCTTCAAGGTACAGATAAAATCCGATATTCCTATATTTGAAGGTCATATAGACACAAATGCTATAGAAAAATGGTTGAATCTTCTATAAGGGTATTTCTCTGTCCATAACTTCTCGAATAGAGAAAAGATTACTTTTGCGCTCCTCAAGGTCATTCCCCGTGTCAAATATTGGTGGGAAAATTTCTGTGAGCAGAAGGAAATAGAGGAACCCTCATTATTTACAGTTGTTGTCACCTGGGAGTCCTTCAATGATGGTATTAAGGAAAAATACTACTATGTTGGAAGTTATGATGACTTGCATACAAAATGGACCACACTGCGGTAGGAAAGAGACCAAGCAGTGCCCGAGTTCACAAATATCTTCCATACCTTGTGCACCAAGATGGGTATCAAATATTCTGAGTGACATCTGGTACTCAAGTATTGTGGTGGTGTGCATAGATAAATCTAGGCCGAAATGGAGTTTATGGAAATCTCATCCTTGGGCGTGACCTACCGATATCTCATCAAAATTGAGCAGAAGCTCAAACAAAAGATGCGACAATTTGGGCTTGGGAACCCCTCACAAAAAAATCTAGGAAAGGGCATCCCAAACTTGTAGAACAAAGGATAGAGAAAATACAGACCGCCTCAAGACAACCAGTATAGGCCACAAGAAAATAAGAACACCAAAAAGACAAAGAAAGATATCGAGAAGTGGTGTGTCTTCCATAAGAGCCCCCGACATAACACTGTTGATTGTCGCTCAAAGCAGTCATTGGTGGCTAAGGTGAAATCCTCTGAATCAGATGCAGGTTCCAACTCTGAGTCAGAACCAGAAAGGGGGAGATGGATCATTGATGCAGATCCAAGTGCTAACGTTTCTACCATGAAGCTCCAGCCTGCTAAACCAGACAAGACATAGGAAGGTGAGTTCCTTTTTCATTCATATATG
Source organism: Picea engelmannii (assembly GCA_009831015.1). NCBI lineage: Eukaryota > Viridiplantae > Streptophyta > Pinopsida > Pinales > Pinaceae > Picea > Picea engelmannii. Next base: position 269,441 of record ML789875.1, on the reverse strand, counting down.
TGGGTGAGGGGTACCCCACTTCACTTCATCGTTGATAGTGGTAGCCAAAGGAACCTCATCTCAATGGAGGTTTTCAAGAGACTCTCCCTGCCGACAACACCGCACCTGTAACCCTACACCATCGAATGGCTCCACCAAGGAAGCAACATTCACGTCAACCAACAATTTCGTGCATCATATGACATCAAGCCCTTCAAAGATGTGGTATTGTGTGATTTTTCCCCTCTCGAATTTTGTAATGTTATTTTGGGCCAACCATATTTATGGAAACACCATGTTGTATATTAGTCTAGGCCTCACAGTGTTATTATTACTTTGATCAACAAATTGTACAGGATACCAGAGGCAGTCCCACCTAGTGTTATTTCCTTGATATCTAACAATAAATGCGGGAAGTTCATCTCTTAGACGGGGAAGTTTGTCTTCTTTATGATTTTCTCTCAGAATGAGCGAAAGATCGCAGCCACATCCAGGGTCTCTGCATCCAACCTCTCTACACAACAAAAGAAAGTGGATAAGGTCTTGGAAGCATACTCGGATATCTTCTCCTCACCTACAAAGGTACCTCTACACTCTTAGGTCAAGTACCTCATCGATATGAACCCTGGTGCACTGCTACCTAATGGGACAGTCTACCACTGCTCTCTGTTAGAGAATGAAGAGATCAAGTTGCAGATCCAAGAACGACTCAACAAGGGGCACATCCATCCCATATCATCACCTTGCATGAGCCTAATCATGATGCTACAAAAGAAAGATGGAACTTGGTGACTCTGCAATGATTACCGGGACCTGAATAAAATCACAGTTAGAAAATGGTACCCGATTCCCCAAATCGACGACCTCCTTGATCAACTCACGGGGGCCAAATACTTCAGTAAGATTGATATGAAATTTGGCTACCACTAGGTCCCGATAGAACAGACAGATGTATGGAAGACCGCCTTCAAGTCCAAGGAAGGTAATTTTGAATGGTTGGTCATTCCCTCTGGCTTGAAAAATGCTCCAACCACTTTCATGCGGATTATGGACGATATCCTATGACTATTTGCCAATAATTTTGTAGTGGTGTATATGGATGACATTCTCATTTACAGATAGACTTGGGCTGAACACTTGCAGCATATTCAATAGGTTCTACACACCCTGCAGCAGCACAAGCTCTACGCCAACTTGGAAAAATGCTCCTTCATTATGGATAAGGTCCATTACCTAGGCTACATCGTTGATGAACATGGTGTACAAGTGGATCCAACCAAGATCCAAGTCAACCGTGAATGGCCAACCCCAACCACACTCATTGAGCTTTGGATATTCTTAGGCCTTGAAAATTTCTACCACAGGTTCATGTTGGGATTCTCCCATATTGCATGGGCCCTCATCCAAGTAACCAGGGGTGGTGGTAAGGAGAAATTTGTGTGGGGATGGTCCCAAAAAAAAGTGTTCGATGATTTGAAACAACACTTGCTCTTATCCCCGATACTTTCACTACCATACCTGCAACAACCCTTTGAGATAGAGATAGATGTTTCAGACTATTCTTTGGGTGTCGTTCTCACTTAGCACGACCACCCCGTGGCCTATCATAGTGATACACTATCAGATGTTGTCCACAAGTACCGTACTTACAAAAAATAAATGTACTCCATTGTGAAAGCCTGTCACCAATGGAGACATTACATTCTTGGGAAGGAGACAGTCATCCACACTGATTATAAGCCACTACAGTTCATGCAGGCACAAGGAAAATTGCAGAATGACCACCATCATAAGTGGTCCACATGCTTGTAACAATTCCACCTCAAAATCAAGTATAAAACATGAAGCACCAACCATGTCACTTATTTCCTCAGTATACCTCCAGTCATGGAACTCACCACGGTGCTACACTCTTTTGGCCATGAGACCTATGGATGGCCCCAAATCTATGAGATAGACCTAGACTTCACCACCACCTACCAAATGTTGGGCTCAAACACAACTGTCGCTAATTTCCATATTTAGGATGGGTTGTTGTGCCACCTGGACCATATCTGCATTCCATCAAGCGAGTGAGTGAAGATGATCTAGGAACCCCACTATAATTAGGTGGCAAGACACTTCAGTGTCGAAAATATAGTGGCACTGCTGCAAAAATATTTTTACTAGCCGAAACTTCGACAAGAGGTCAACAAGTATATTAGGTCCTACACTGCCTGCACTATTTCCAATTTGACCACTAAGAAATAGGGCCTGTACACCCCTCTAGCTACTCTTGACAAGACATAGTAATCCATCTCCATGGACTACATGTCGGGCCTCCCGTCCACCAAGCGGGTAAATGACCGTGTTTTTGTGGTTGTTGATCGCTTTTCTAAGATGGTGATTCTGGCCGCCTACAAGAAGAGCATCATAGTAGAGGTCATTGCCAAGATCTTATTTGAATGAGTCTGGGTACATTTTGGAATCCCACAAACCATTATCTCAGATTGGGATAGTAAATTTCTCATCACATTATGGTCGAGCCTCTGGTCATTGTTAGACACCAAGCTCAACAAATCGACGACCTTCCACCCCCAGATAGATGGCCAAACTGAGGTCATAAATCGAATGATCGTGCATATCCTATGCATGTATAATTCCAAGAACCCTTGCACATGGGATGAGAGTCTTCCCTATGTCTAGCATAGCTACAACTGAGCCCTGCATATCTCAACTGGCCACATCTTCTTTCAAGTGGAGTTTGGATTCCAACCATTGGGTCCCATAGATGTTGCACTACCCCTTGTGGTCACCTCGAATGACTCATCTCCTACTTCAACTGAGATAATAGAGCCACCTATTTCATTTAATGGATCCATAACATCCACCAACTAGTTCAAGATATTCTACAAAAGTCCAATGACAAGTACAAGAAGCACCATGATCAACACCGGGTGCCACATAAGTTTTAGGTGGGCGACAAAGTTTGGTTGCATTTGCAGAAAGAATGCCTTACCAGACCCCATTGAAAGATTCACCCACTATGTTATGAGTTGTACACCATCACCAAGGCTATGGTTGATAATGATTTTGAGCTCAACATTCCTCCTTTCCTTGGCATGCACCCAGTGTTCAACGTGGATCTCCTTCGACCTTATTTCCCACCATTATTGGACACCTCAGAGATAGAAGAACAATTGAAACCAACATATATCAACCCCAACTTCATACAACAGGAATCCAGTGATCAAATTGTGAACAAATAGGTCCAGGGCACTCGCCAACAAAGGATCCATCTTTATCGAGTTGTCAAAGCAGGGTAGCTCCTCCACCAAGGCAAGTGGCTCACTTGGGGCCAAATTCAACAAAAATTTCCCCATCTAATGGGGGAAGTCAACACAATAGAGACCATTTCTTCCTAAGGGGGGAGGATTGATCCATATGGATGTTCGTGACCTCTCACCTTTTCCAATTGGCTCATTTTGGCAGTTTTCCAGTTCAACAGGTTTTTCCTAGTTTTTGGGTCCCTGACTTCCGGGACCATTTTGAGGCCTTAAAAAACGTTTTTAGGGCTCTCCACAAGCAACATGTGTATTCCTTGGATAGATATTTCAAACGGGATATAGTGCACCTAAAACGAAGATCGTATACAAAAGTTACGACCCCGGGAAGTTGATGTACTAACTTACCCAAACAGGGCCCACATGACTTTTGGCGCTTCATCTCCTAGGGTTAGGTTTTTGGATGTCTAGGGTTTTTGACATTCATGTTTATTGAAAAAAGGCCTTGAGAGCCTCATTGTAATCATCTTATGACAAATGAGCATAGTCTTCACATCTCTTCTCAGAGATAAGTCACCACCATTCTTGCAAGCTTGTTTTCCGCTGCATTTTACAGTTTCATCTTATTTCTTTATTGAATAGAAATCAATTTTACTATATATATGTTATTATGTGTTAAGCATATTTTGATAATAATCTGTATTCATTTTGTTCTTCTCATAAAATATGGATAAAAAATAGTTGATCCTGAGAAGATAGAGGCCATTAGAGGATGGATAGCACCAAGAAATGTTACGGAGGTCAGATCATTCATGGGTCTTGCATGGTATTACTGAAGATTCATAAAAGTATTTTCAAATATTTCCAACCCAATCACCTGTTTTCAAAAGAAGGGAGTGAAATTTGAATGCAATTCCAAATGTGAAGAAATATTTTAGTAGCTGAAAGACATTGACAAGTGTACCAATATTGAAGATTGAATATCTGGATGAATATTTTGTTGTGTGCATTGATGCATTCAAATAATGGCTTGGCGGACTCCTCACACAAAAGGATCATGTGGTATTCTATGAGTCCAAAAAATCAAAAGAGCATGAGAGGAATTATGCCACCCATGATCTAGAGTTAGAAGCCATTATTGATTCGCTAAAAATGTAGAGACATTTCCTCACGGAGAGGAAATTTGAGCTAAGGAAAGACCACTATGGTCTAAAACATTTGTTTGGATAACCCACTTTAAATGCCAGACAAACTAGGTGGTTGAAATTCCTTAGTGAATATGAATTTGAGATTAAGAACATCAAAAGGAAAGAGAACCAAGTGGTTGATGCACCCAACAAGAGAGCACATGAGATGGATGTTGCAACCATCAACATGTACAAGATTAATATAAAAGATAAAATAATTGAAGCAACAAACTCAGATCAACACTATTTACAAATAAAACAAACATTACAACAAAAATTTAAAGACTTTGAGCTAAAAGAAGATGAAATTATCATGCACAAAGGCAAAGTATATGTGTTGAATTCCAATGATCTGAAAAATACGGTGATGAGGGAAATGCAAAAAGTGCCTTATGCTGGGAACCAAGGATATCAAAAAATGATTGCAGTTGTAAGAAACCAATATTTTTGGCCCAGAATGAAGAAATAAGTGGAAAATTACATAGCCAGATGTCTAGAGTGCCAGAAGGTGAAGGATGGACACAAACATCCAACATGGTTGTTACAACCATTTCCCATTCCAGAATGGAAGATGGAAGTACTTACAATTGATTTTATTTCCAAGCTACCCAGAACAATGAAGTGACATGATTCCATCATGGTGGTGGTGGATAAATTATCTAAGGAAGAAAAATTTATTTTAGTGAAGACTACACACAATGCAACAAATATTGCAGAGATCTACATGAAAGAGTTTTCTGGGATACATGGATTTCCTAAGGAAATTGTTTTAGATAGGGATATAAAGTTTACATCCAATTTATGGAAAGGTTGTTCAAAGGATTTGGGACCAATAGAAATCTTAGTACACATTTTTGTTAGAATGTTGTGCTTGTTTAAACATAAACAATATCACAATATTGTCACCCAACCATAGGCATGCAGCCACCCCAAGCACTATAACCTTTGACAGATAGAATTATTCCAGAAGAAACACTAGACCCAAAGGATAACCAAGAGAGAGAGCACACCTTTCTCCAAAGGTAGCGTACCAAGTAGAAAGTCCCAAACCAAAAACCAAGACCAGTACCCAGCTGTAGTCATTGCAACTACACTCTTCCTATATACTTGCAAACCACTTTATTGAGTGTGAGTGTGTTACCAAATGAGCTCAATTGCCTTCTATTTATATTAATCTGACCATGTGAACATGTGTCTCTTCAAGCATAGCCAACCTGTCCTTTTCTGCATATAATAGTTCAATATTACTTATTCCTCTGAGCTGACTTGTCTTCCAAGGTTTTCACACATATATTTAAGTTTTCTCTTGATTCCAAAATATTATATTCTAATCAAAGGTTTATCCATGGAGTTTAGTACCTCCCACAACTACCAAGACATAAACACTCCCTCTTAGATAGGGAGGTATTTAACCATGAAGTTCCCCTTTGGTCTCCATAGCCTTGCTCGCTATGTCATGATCCTCTCGTCATGGTTACGCAGACCATGCTACCGGTAGAATCATTACGTCACACATGGATACACCTATGTGGACCTATCAATATTGTCTAGGGGCCACAACCTGCTAGAGAACACTATAGCTACACATCATAGTGTGTGTCACCATCATCGTCATGGGCTACACCCGCATGACGTGCTCACCCATGGCTACACCCATGTCATGAGTATCATAATTATCCATCCATCTCACATGGCATGGGAAATACCTACATGATTTTGTAGACCGATAATGTCACCAGATCTACACAAGCTATCTCATAATCACACAGATCATATTACAAGGAACACCATCACAACCATACAGGTTCTCGACTATGCCACTAGTGTACCCAACTATATCACTGGTGTAGCAACAAATAGACATACCAGACAATCTCACTGGAGTATCCTACAACTTAGAATAAATCCTACAACTTGACATGAAGCCTACAACTCAGTACAAGGCCCACAACTCAACACGAAGCCTACAACTCGGCAAAAAGGCCCACAACTTAGCACCAAGGCCTACAACTCGACACGAAGGCCTACAACTTGGTTAAAAGTCCTACAACTTGACATAGTGGCATACAACTCAGATCGAAGGCCTATAACTTGACACAAAGGCATACAACTCGACAAAAAGGCCTACAACTCAACACAAAGGCCTACAACTCATCACAAAGGCCTACAACTTGGATCGAAGTCCTACAACTTGGCTTGAAGGCCTACAATTTCCATATTTTCAAATTATGCCATCAACTCCTTTTAACCGAGAGAATCCTCGAACCAAGCTTCTATCTCTTGCTGTCCCTATGTGTCCTACAAGGTGTCAAGAAACCTTGCTTCTTCTTGATCACTGACTCCCTCTGAGTCCTTTCAAGTCTTTCTTTTATGTGGTAACCTTCCTAGAATACGTAGGATAACCTACCTGAAACATAAACAACAAGAGAAAAATTATTTCCAATATAATATCATTTTATATAAGAACATATCAATTTCATGGTAATTCATTATGGCATTACCATGGTGTCCTGCCTGAGAACAAGAACAAGAAATATCTCCTAGAGGAGATGTTAGTTCATATTGCAATTAAGTACAATAAACATTTATATTAATAGTACATGCTACTAAGTATTCATTGTTCCCAGCAATAATAAAATCGAAAGGATTGCAATAATTAAGCAATAATCAAAATATCAAACCTAATATGCAAACCTCGAGTCTGGCTATTGTTCGCTTGAGTTTCTTTTCTTCTAAGACAAGTATTATTTCCAAATTGGAGAGTGTGTTGTTCCTCTGAATATATTAGATATGAGATATTTATGGCTCTACAATTGCTTCTTTGACAAATATCCCTTTTCTTTCCAAATATTTAGATCTGTAGTAGCTCCACGTTCATGTGCTTGGAAGCTCCAAAAATCAAACTCTTCATCCTTTGACGCATGTTCTTCAGTCCGTGGTTCCATAATTTTTCCCTTTGTTCTTTGCAAGGATGATGATAATCATTGTCTTCCATTCTCTACCAAGAGACCATGATTTTGCTACACCACTCTGATTTTATGGAGGAAGTCATGACTGTCTTTGACTTTGACCTTGACTAGCCTTTTGACTTTGATCAGTCAAACATTGATTTTGACTAGTCAAACTTTGAATTTGAGTAGTCAAACATTTACTTTGACCCAAAAATTCAACTTTGACATTTTTTTATGGCTGAGGGCACCAGGAGATGCGTTGGGTTAGGGTGGACTAGGATAACCAAAAAATAGTCCCAATACTTCACATAAACTTTCACTAATTGGTGTTGGCACTGCAATTGGTGCTACAACTGGCACTGTAACTGACACTACAACTAGTGTTGCAACTGGAACTACAACTAGTGTTGCAACTGGCACTTCAACTGGTGCTACAAATGGCACTGTAACTAGCACTACAACTGGTGTTACAACTTGCACTATAACTGGTATTGCAATTGACATGAAGGAACTAGCACTGCAACTGCAATTGTGCTAGAACAAGCTTGACATAGAGATGTAGATCTACCTTCCAGTGGTTAGACTGTTCTGAAGGTGGTGTGGGCCCATAACCTGTTAGAATTTTGTGCTCATTTAACCATAGACAATATCACAATATTGTCACCCAACCATAGGCTTGAAACCACCCCCGATCACCATAACCTTTGACAGATAGAATGATTTTGGAAGCAACACTAGACCCAAAGGATAACCAAGAGAGAGAGAGGGAAAATTTCTCCAAAGGTAGTGCACCAAGCCGAAAGTCTGAAACCATAGACCATGACCAGTACCTAGTTTCATACGTTGTAGCTACACTCTTCCTCTAGACTTGTGCACCACTTTCTTGAGTGTGATTCTGTTACCAAATGAGCTCAGGTTCCTTCTATTTATACTAATCTAGCCAGGTGACTAGGTGTCTCTTCAATCAGGGCTGACCTATCCTTTTTTTCATATAATACTTCATTATTACTTATTATGTTGAGCCGACTTGTCTTCTATTGTTTTCACACATATGTTTAGGTTTTCTCTTTCTTCCAGAATAGTATGTTCTAGTCAAAGGTTTATCCATGTAGGTTAATACCTCCCATAACTACCAAAACATCAACAATATCACCCATAGTCAGATGGGAAAACAGAGAGGACCAATAGACTAATTGAAGACATGCTTAGAATGTATGTGATGGACCAACAATCAAAGTGGGATGATTATATCCACTTACTGGAATTCACTTAGAATAATGGGCATCAAGCCTCATTAAAAATGAGCCCATTTAAAGCATTGTATGGAAGGAAGTATAACACACCAGTGAATTGGGATAATCCAACAAATAGAGTTGTCATTGGGCCATATTTGTTGAAGGAAATGGAAGAGAAAATTGCAAAGATTAGGAAGAATCTAAAGGATGCCCAAGATTGGAAAAAAAGTTATGCAGACAAGAACATAGTTTTTATAGATTTTATGGTGGATGAACATGTATTTTTGAAAGTGAAAGTGAAGATAATTTTACTAAGATTAGGAAGTTTTCTGAAGTTGGCGACAATATATTGTGTACCTTTTGATATCTTAGAAAATATATGGCCAATTGATTACATGATAGCATTTTCTGCCTCCATGAGAGTACATAATTTATTTCAAGTGTCATTGTTAAATAAATATTTTCCTAACCCTAACCACATAGTTTATTGGACTGTGATCTAGGTGGAACACGAAGGGGATTTCCAGGTGGAACCAGTATGCATCCTGGACCTAAAAGTCAAAGTGATTAGGAAAAACTCCACAGGCTTGGTAAAGGTTCAATGGACCTACTACATCCCTAAGATGCAACATGGGAGCATGAGGAGGCCATACAGTAGGAATACCCACAATGTTTTGTCAATTTTGAAGAATATAGAACATAAGACTACAAGACTCAATTTTGAGCAGCTAGAGTTCTGGAACCATATCTCCGAGTCCTAACCAACCTGCGTTGGGGGCATTGAAAAATGAATGGTACAACATGATGGAATGGGAACAATAAAGGGTTTAAATCACTTATTATCAGGTTGAGAGGAACAAGAGATTATGATTGGAATTTCTATTAGAGTTGTAAAATTGCAAAATTTTATTTTTCTACGTATTGTGATGTAAGTTCGTATAAATATTTTGGCATGGTGTTGTGCACTGAGAACAATGCAAAATTGTAGGGGAGGGGAAATGTAACATCCCTGCTATAATACTAAATTTAATTAATGTTTAATTTATATATAATGTGTGCCCACAACCAAATGACGTATGTGCAAATTATATTTCTAAATTTTAATAACAAAATGTGATGCCAACTGTTGGAGGGTATGGATAGATATGGGGGATGATTAATCCAAAAGAGAGGGGAGGGTCCCCAAAGAAAATAACTAAATACATGTTTGGCATGAGCATCAAGAAAATATTAATATGGAAGAGGAGCATTGGAGCTAGAGAAACCATGGAGGTTGAGTTATGGAGAGTATTTGGAGTAAAATATTGAAGAGCCAGGTTTTCAGGCCTGAAGAGTGAACTCCTATGTGAGTTTCACTGTAACAAAAAGTGATTGTTGTTGTTTTCCTGATAGTTTTCATAGCAATGAGCACCATTGATTTTCCCAGTAGTGAGATTCCTGGTTACCTATGCCAGAGAGACCCTGATAAATTAAGGGGATTCCTGATGGACTGAGTGCAGTGAAGGGGTACATTCGTTGGTTTGGACTGGTCGAGAGGAAGAGAGATGGAGGAAAATCAGGATAGTTGTACGAGAATACCAGTGGGTTGTGGTATTTTTGAGTTGTGAGTGGACAATGAGAGACCACCCTCTTTTGTGAATTCCTAGCCCCAACTCAAGGTTTACTTGATATTTATATCTATAATAACAAGTGTATGGTTGGGTGGAACATCCATCCGAAGTAGTTGGTTGCACAACAATTTTAAAAGATTAGTGTTTTATCTTTTTTATGTCCTGCATTATGAGTTTAATGGTATTAACTTTGTATTTGAGAACCATTTATATGCTACTATATTTGTTTTTATTAGCTACATTTCATGTTTATTTTAGAATGTTGTAAATGCATCTAGTTCATGGTATCAAAAAATGGTTAAAATCGTATGTTTTCCTATAGTTGGTAAGCTACATGATTAGTTAGAAGAAAATTTTAATTTTATGAGTATTTTCGCATGTAATGGACCTTGGATGGGTTGGGGAACATTACAAACTACATTAGGGTGATTCTATGCCTTTAATTTCCTTCCATAGAGTATCAAATTTTGGTGCATCTATGACAAAGGTATCCTAGGAAGAGGTTCTCGCAGATCTACATACTTAGGTTTCTAGGCTTGGTCTTCTTTGCATACTCAAATGTGTGTGGAGTCCTTCTTGACTTGATCTAGTGTTTGAATAGGTATGCTATGTAGGATTATATGTATCTATGGAATCTTCAAAAAGGGGTACAAAATTATCCACAAAAATCCCCAACCACACCTTCCAACTCACCCCAAGTTGTTATGACAACTAATATTCAAAAAGTGTGTCAATGTAGAAAATATCCCTCACCATGGCATCTCAAAACTATTGGTCTTTCTCAAAGGCATCGGTCCAATGATACTCAATAACTTTGGCTCTTTAGGAAAATTCCATGACACTGTCTTCAATGGATTCATCTACAAAGGGATTCTCTATGAGAATATTGGTGAGGTTAGTTTATGTTTGTTTCTTTAGGCATGGACCTCTAGGTAATGCTCTTAGGATTTTATACCTACTTTTATTGCAAGGTTACATAGACTCTTCCTTTTTTCTTTCGACACATCAATTTGGCCATAAGGAAAGTTTGCTTCATTTTCTCTCCCCATACTACTTTTCCCTTGGCTTGCAACCATAGTTCCCCTACTAGTTTTCAGTGCCTTTGACATCCTTTTAATTCTCCAATATTTATTTAATCCCACAATCATTATTCTCTTCTTGTAATTCCAATTTTTTTCTTGCACTTGGCAAAATTATTCTTTCTCATTTGAAACTCATCATTCAATTAGTCTTTGGATATCAAGTGCCACTAAAATCAAGTTGATATCCCTAGGTTTTGGCAAAGTAAATCACTAACTGAATTTTGCAAGTGATTCCATGACTCTAGTTAGCTCTTTTCCCTTTTCTTCTTTTTTGAAAAACTCTCAAATGATGTTCTATGCCTTCCAAATCCAATGTTTATTCTTCACTTGTCTAGGGATTTTCATTAGCGAATTTGGGTTTTATATTGGTCATTGACTTTCCCATTAAAATATTACAAAGAGAGATTACCATAGTTGTTTAGGATCTATGTATCTTGCATTAATTTCTTGATAAGATAGGACAACCTACGTCTTGGATGTCTACAAGAAATACATGAAAACATTGATATTTACCTTTCTAGATATTGAATTCATTGCAAACAAATGTCAAATAACGATGTAACATCCATTTACATCTCTAAGTTACCATACCCAACATAAATACCCCCTCCCATGAACTCTTAATTGTTCGACAACACAAGTCCACTCACATACTAGATCAAAGATAAACACAATGATGTTTTTAAGTGGTAAAAACCCTCTGGGGAAAAATCCATGGCCCCTGTTGACCGCCCATTTAGCAACGGTGGTCAACTTATGTGCCATGAAGATGCATCACCAAATGCAAATGTGTTGAAGACAGTATTAGTTCTACTTGGGCATCTAATGCCCCAACACAAATTTTTGTAAACGAAATTTCTGCACCCCTGCGTGGGTTGATAATGTAATAAGTCTGCATGGATCATAGTTAGGTCAGGTACCTTGGGTTTTTCCATTGGGGGAGTTCCTTTCACTGAGGGTTTTTTATCCTCAGGTTGTTGACCGGGCTTTAGGGCCTGACCGACTTCCCTTGAGTTTTTCCCTCCACACATGCAATAATTTCCTCCAAAGTGGTGAAAGGCGCTCTAATGGTCTCATTTTTTGGTAGCCTTTATTTATGAATGTTTTAAATGACCATGCTAGACAGTGTAGAAAGTTTTGCGGAATTTCGTCGAGTCTAGATAGGTTTTTTTTAATTAATTAATTTTTTAATAATTTAATTAATTAATTATTTTTTGAGCTAATGTTGTAAAAACTGGATCTTTGGGCTTCTGATAGGGGTATTTGTGCTCAAAAGAAATGGAATAGCACCCCCTACACCCATAGACCAAGTTTCAGCTCAGTCGGACTAAGTTTACTATGTCTTAGTCCACTCAGAGTTAGTCTTAGTCAAAACAACAATTTTAATTGCTAAAGTGACATTAGTCAAATGTCAAAAACATTGTAATTTTGAGTTAGTGAGTGGATGTTAAGGTGGAAAGTGGCAATTTAGACCCTCCTAACCTACCCAAACCCAAACCCACAACTTTCCAACTTAATTCAACCTATTTACTCACCCCCTCACCTCTCTAAACCTTGCCCTAAGGGGAAAAACGACCCCCCACTAACCAATTCCTTGTTTCATGCCTAGAAACTTGGAGTGG
>ML789875.1:215049-227209 GCA_009831015.1 Picea engelmannii | reverse complement strand
ATGCGCCTGATGCTATCGGTAGGCATTTAAGGATGTGGGAAAAAATCTCCATCATTTCGTCCCTCTGTCGCATGGGAGCTTGCTCAAGCAACAGATTGATAGGATCGTCTGCTCCGTCGATTTTCTTTTCTTCTGCCATTGAGGGTTTCTTGGGCGTGAGAGAGAAATTTTATTCAAGAGACACAAGATCAAGACCCAACTTGCTATACTCGGACCTCGTCGGGGACATGCACTAAAATAACGATCAAGAGAAGCCTGCTCTGATACCATTGATCCGAATTATTTTCGGCACGAAATGAGATCGGAGATATAATAAAGAAATGCACAGAGATATCGCAGATGTTCAATAATATAACAGAAATGTATCAGAGATGCAAACATAAACACAGATATACAGTAATACACGATTTCTATTAATGAAAGAAATGTACAGAGACTGTAAAAATACAAAGTGAAAGACTTGCTAGAATGGTGGCAACTTATCTCTGAGAAGAGATGTGACGGCTACTCGCATTCGCAAGAAGATGATTAAAATGAGGCTCTAAAGGCCCTTTTTACAATATACGGGAATGCCAAAAGTCCTAGACATACAAAACCCTAACCCTAGGAGATGAAGTGCCAAAAGTCATGTGGGTCCCGTTTGGGTAAGTGAGTACATCAACTTCCCGGGGTCGTAACTTTTGCATACGATCTCCGTTTTAGGTGTGTGATAGCTCGTTGGAAAGGTATTGTCGAGGAGATTCATTTTGGGGGCTAAATCGTGCCTTTGGCTATCATTGAGAACCTTGATCTCGAAAAACCTTCATTTGGACCCTAAAAATGGCCCCAGAAGTTAAAACCTGCTAAAAATAGTAAATTGCCAAAATGGCCATAAAACTGTTTTGAGCCATTTGGAAAAGGTGGGTGGCCACCGATATCCACCTGGATCATTGCTTCTAACCTCTTTGTTAGACGTAAATCAAGATGAGTCATTTCTTTTGACCTCACTGTTAGATGTAAAGCAAGATGAGTCATTGCTTCTGACCTCGCTGTTAGACGTAAAGCAAGACATTGTGTGTGTTCCTTGCTTCTGACCTCGCTGTTAGACGTAAAGCAAGATGATTCATTGATTCTGACCTTGTTGTTAGACATAAAGCAAGACGTTGTGTGTGTTCCTTTCTTCTGACCTCGTTGTTATACGTAAAGCAAGATGAGTCATTGCTTCTGACCTCTTTGTTAGACGTAAAGCATGACGCTGTGTGTTCCTTTCTTCTAACCTCGTTGTTAGATGTAAAGCAAGATGATTCATTTCTTCTGACCTCGTTGTTATACATAAAGCATGACGTTGTGTGTTCCTTGCTTCTGACCTAGTTGTTAGATGAAAAACAAGATGATTCCTCACTTTTGACCTCGTTGTTAGACGTAAAGCGAGATGTTGATGTGTTCCTTGCTTCTGACCTAGTTGTTAGACGTAAAGCAAGATGATTCCTTGCTTATGACCTTGTTGTTAGATGTAAAGCAAGATGTGACTGACACTGAGCTACCATCTTATCAGTTGTGACATTGAGCCAGTGTAGTACTATGATGTGCCAACCTAGTGCTGTGATGAGGTATCATTTTATGGATACATATTGATGCAGATGATGATGGCATTCTTTTGAGAATGATGATGCTGCCGAAGAAGAAAACTTTTGATGACTCATAAATTTGCCAGCCAATGTTCCAAGATAATATTGACAATACTGTCCTCCTGATGCCACTGATGATGCAGACCTCTCTCGCCTGATGCCGTTGAAGACCACCCTTCTTGTTAAGGGGGAGTGTTAAAATAATGTAACTGCAAAGAGTATTCTTATTATTATTGTTATTTTATTCATAGGATTAATCCCCATTGTGGATTAATCATGTCGATAATTGTATTAGGACCAAACCCCCTTTTGCGGATTGGTCAACAGAAAATTATAATAGGCAGAATAAGAAGTCGGCCCCAACAGTTAATTAAGAGACCCAAAAATATAATAAAGGTGGGTTTACCCACCCAGATTGAGAAGTTGGCCCTGCCAGTGAAGAGACACTTCACACGTGCTAGAACTTGTATAAATACAGGAGGCTAGTGCCTCATTTGATCACAACTCACTTTCTCAGTTTGAGAGACAAGTTCTAATCTGTCACCGACAAAAGAGAAAGGGAGAAGAGTGGTGCATCTTTTGGAGAGGACTATCTGCATTGGTTTGAGTTATCTCTTGACATTGTATTGGCAATTCATGATAATGAAGTTTTTGTTGGGTTTTCTTCCCCTAGAGGGTTTCCCAGGATAAATGTTGTGTCTCTTGTGAATGTGTATTTCTCAGTGATCTTGTTCTTATGTTGCTCTTATCTATTGAAATGAAAAGAACTATAATAATGGCATAAACATTAACAATTAGAGTGTTTAGGAGATTTTAAAGCACTTTTTAGGTGCAATTTAGTGATATGGCCGAAACTGTTATTAGCTTTATTAGTGTGTTGCCTTGAGCTTAAAAAATTGAGTATATCAACACATGTAAAGAAAATAAAGAGATGGCTGAAAGAGTAAAGATACTATCACATGCACAACAATAGTTTTCTATGGAACAAGAGATCTATGGCAAGAGGAACTTTCCTTAAAGAGATCAAAAGAAAATTTAAAGTGTTTGCCTACTTAACCATTCAACATTCAAGCCCAAGTAGATGGCTTCCAATATATATAAACAATAGACCAATGAACCAATTACTTGTTAAGCACTTAAGATATATGAAGCATTAAAATTTAAACCATGTGCATAAGAAAGAGATCTAGGAAGCTTGAAATGAAACTAAGCAATATCTAGTTAGATTATTTAGGTGTGTTGCCCATTAGGCTTAAGATAATGATATAGATCTAGAACATAAGCATTTAAAATACTAAACTATTAAATCACATCACATCACATCATATCATAAAGAATCAACACTTAGCCTTACCTATTTGGGGTATTCCTCTCCCAACTAGGTAGGTGATTAGATTAGATTTGCTTAATTAGGTTAATTTATATGAGATTTTAGTGATTAGGGAAAACCATGAAAGAAAATCAAAGTAGAGAAGCTAAGCTACCATCTAAGCTACTAACAAGCAATCAAACCCCACGGCCTAGGTTTGGAAGGTGCCCTCACCTTCAAAACCTCATGGCCAAGCTAAGAGAGACTCAAACAAGTGGAAAAAATTCAGACCCAGCCCACATCCTACCTATCCCCAAATCTCATAGAAGAGAGGAGGCCATACCACTTCCCTTCTTACACTATGAGCTCCAACAATCAAGCAAAAAAGAGAAAAAGTGCACTATAAAGCTAGAAAACAAAAAGGGGGGTTGAGGAATAGCTACCAAATCCCCCAAAGGGGTCTTGAAGTGTTGTGTGTGTCTCTTTGGGGTAGCCCAAATCCCTCAACCAGATCTTATATACCTGCAAAATCAGCAAGCTTTGCTTGCTAGAATGGCTACACACAATCAAAAGAAGTTAAGGAAACCCTTACCCTTTTGGGGCAAGAACTTTCCAAAAATAAAAGAGATATATTTGATAAATTTTTGACCTACTTAAACAATTATATGCTAGCTGAAAATGAAATGAATGGACAACAATAATAGGAGAGGAGCAATAGATCTAGAGAATTGGAGTATGTGAGAGCTTCAAGTGACCCTTCTTCTTGAAGGAGTTGCCAATGAAACCCTAGAGATGAACTTGCAAGATCTCTTCAAACAACATGCATACAATAGACAATATGTTGATGTATTGAAACTAAATGAAACTTCTATTTAATCAAACACATCAAGATATATAAACCAAATAGGGATATGCCCTATTAGATCTACTTAGATAACACTTTACCTAAGATCTAGTGTTGCAAGCACTTAAAAACATCAATACAAAGTTACCTCCCATGCATATGAAAAAGAAGAATACGCCTTAGTCTTCTTGTTGTCCTCCAAAGTTTATCCAATATTATATTACTCAAGAAAAATGGTTTTGGAGAGAAGATACTCCAAAACCCTAGAGCATAGAATGGAAATGAAATGGAATGAATGACTAGAGAGAGAGAGAGAGAGAGAGAAATCAAGTAGCATAACAATAGCTCAAGATATGGTGTGTTGGGAGAGATAAATGAGATCTATTTATAATTGGAGAGGAAAACCTACCTCTCTTGGATCAATTCCAAGTGTCCACCACCAAGCAAATGAGTATATCTCAAGGCTAGGGCACACCATCTAGGGTTTGAAAGCTAGATCTAGGGTGTAGAAAAATGTAGGAGGTGTTGGGATCAAGAAAAGAGGTGTGGGAGGCCTTAGGATTGATTCCAAGGAAGGTGAGAGGTCTCAAATAATTTTTAAAAAATCATTTGTGGAGTTTCTAGATGGAGGGGGGCGTAACTCCTCTTGGAGGGTGCAAAAAAAGGGTGAAAATGAAGGAATGGAGGGGGATTAATGAAAGAAAAGGAGTGGGATCACCCTAGGAGGTGATGTGGAGGTTAAAGGGAGTCATAAATCATGAGAGGGGGCCCCATTTAAGTCACAACATCCACCACCAAGAAAAAAAACGTCAATCCCCTTAGGGGGGCGTAACTTTTGAGTGTGGAAGGTGGGAAAGGGGTTAGAATAGGTTGAAAAAGGTTGGGAGGCTAAGGTTATGCTTAGGGGGTCTCTCTCTAACCATAATTTCAACATTTCACATCATCTAACTCATTATTACAATTTTTACATTTTGCCATGTTTGGACTTTAGCAATTAAAATTGTTGTTTTAGACTGACTGACACTCTGGGTGGACTAACCCATGGCTAAAGTTGTCCGACTGAGCTGAAACTTGGTCCATGGATGTAGGGGGTGCTATTCCATTTATTTTGAGCACAAATACCCCTATCAAAAGTCCAAGGATCCATTTTTTACAATTATTGCTCAAAAATAATTAATTAATTAAATAATTAAACCTCCAAACTTAGGAAAATTTAATTAATTAAAAAAAACTAATCTAGACTTGACGGAATTCAACGAAACTTTCTAAGATGTCTTGCATGGTCATTTACAATGATTTCCCTATATAGTTACCAAAACATAATCCCACTAGAACGTCGTTCACCACTTTGGAGGACTTATGCAAGTGTTAGGGAAAAACTCAAGGGAAATCAATAAGGTTGAAAAGCCCAATTGATAACCTGAGGGATAAAAACCCTTGGTGAAAGGAACTCTCCCAGTGAACTGATCCCAAGGTAACTGACCTAGACATGACTCATGCAGACCTATTACATTATTAACCCACATAGGGGTGCGAAAATTCCAGTTACAAAATAAAGCGTTGGGGCCAAACACTGCCCTGTAGGACCAAAAGTCTTTGACAACATGAGCATATGATGATGCATCTCTTCATGGCACATGAGTTGACCACTGATGCTAAATGGGCAGTCAACAAGTTTCTGATGAAGTGACCCACTTTTATAGAACAAGTGAGAATCTTGTCACTAGAATTGTATAGACATTAGACCAAATCTTGTCACAATATCCTGTTAGAAAAATAGGGTCGCAGAGAAATAAAATAAAACAAATGGAGAAATAAAACACAGAAGATATACAATACAATAGATACAAAGATATATGTGGTTCACCCGGTGTGGGCTACATCCACCAGAGAAATTTTTAGGTCCTTCCTTTATTATTATCCAACAAATGAAGGGATACAACCTACAACACACCTGTTGTAACTTCCTCTTCTTTCTCTCACAGTCTCCTCTCTCAGAATACAATATTCACAATGATGCATGGTTTCAATACATTTCCTGCATAAAAGAGGGTTTCCTTCTAGGGAAAAGAACCCCAACATAACTTCTATTGTCAGATCTGCGACCTTATAATGAACGGTTCAGATTTACAATGAAATTACAATATACATTTACAAGGAAAATTTTCCTTCGGGGGATTATCCCCCGAACCTCCACTTGCCCCCAGACCCTGCAGGGGGGGTAACCCCCCCTACACTCCCTCGTGTGGAGGAGTGTACATTCTTCTAGGATGTAAAGTCTTCATGGGGTATAAACACATCTGAAAACAAAGATCTATGAATCAGGAATATAATCAGGCTCCACAACCAACAATCTCCCACTTGGAGACTGATCTCAACAATTCCATCGTTGTTGTGTATGTTGGACTATGATCTTTCTTGGACGTGGAAAATTTCTCATCTTCACCTTCATGCTTAAAGACCAACTAAAAATGAGCAGGAACTCAGTTTCTCCCTGGTTACTCCCTTTGTTAACATGTCTGCAGGATTCTGGCTAGTGTGTATCTTTTCCAACTTCAACTGTCCATCTTCCAAGATGGTTCATATGAAATGGTACCTGAGCTGTATATGCTTAGTCTTCGAATGGAAGGTTGAGTTCTTTGCAAGATGAATGGAACTCACATTATCACAGTACAACTTGCTATTCTCCTACTTCTTTCCCAATTCCTCCATAAACCTTTGTAACCAAATCATCTCTTTACTAGGCTCTGTAGCAGCAACATACTCTGACTCTATTGTTGAAAGTGCAACAACCTTTTGCAGTTTCAAAATGCAACTTATTGTTGTTCCACCTACGGTAAAAACATGCTCGGTAGTTTTCCACCTTCTATCTTTATCACCTGCCATATATGAATCAACATATCCCTATAGAAAAGTGATTAAACCTTCAAAACATAATGCATGAGTAGCAGTACCTCTCAAATACCTGAGAATCTGCTTTACTTCCTCCCAATGTTCTTTACCTGTATTGTTCATATACCTTCTCATAACTCCCACTGCATGTGCAATATCTGGTCTTGTGCAAACCATCACATACATCAAACTTCCAACTGTTGATGAATAAGGGACCCTAGACATGTATTCTATCTCCTCCTATGTCTTGCGACACATTTCCTTAGTTAATTTTAAATGGTTGTCCGAAGGTGTACTAAATAATTTTTCATTTTGCATTCCAAACCTCTCCAACACCTTCTCTATGTACTCACCCTGAGACAATGTCAATTTGCGATTTTTCCTGTCTCTTGTTATTCTCATACCAAGGATTTTCTTTGCGTCACCAAAATCCTTCATCGCAAATGAATTAGATAATTTATTCTTGGGAACATTTTTATCCTGCATATTAGACCCTGCAACAAGCATGTCATCTACATACAATAACAAGATAATATAGCTTCCATTTTCTAGCCTTTTAAAATAAACATAGTGATCAGAATGACATCTACTATAACCTTGCTCTATCATAAACATGTCAAACTTCAAATACCATTGCCTTGGAGCTTGCTTTAGGCCATACAAACTCTTATTCAAACTGCATACCAAATTCTCCTTCCCTTTGAGCTCATACCCCTGTGGCTTCTGCATATAAATCTCTTCCTCCAAATCCCCATGGAAAAAGTTGTTTTTACATCTAACTGTTCAACATGCAAATATTCTACTGCCACAAGACTTAAAATAGTCCTAATTGAAGTCATTTTAAAAACAGGAGAAAATATTTCATCAAAATATATACCTTTCTTTTGTGCAAACCCCTTTACAACAAGTCTAGCCTTACACCACTTTTTTCCTCCATCTTCTTCCTTCAACTTGTAAACCCATTTATTTTGCAATGTTAGTTTCCCTGCAGGAAACTGAACCAAGTCCCAAGTCTGGTTATTTACCAAGGAATCAATTTCCTCTTTCATGCATTGCTCCCACTTCTTTTTGGTGTCTACCTGCATTGACTCTTCATAACATTCCAGTTCACCAGAATCAGTCAACAATAAATAATACAATGAAGGAGAGTATCGTTCAGGGGCTCTACCTAACCTGGTAGATCTTGTAACAATACTTACAGGATTTTGAGCTACCTTATGCTCTCATTGTTGTACATTTTTATTTTATGGTACCTTTGGAGTTTCTTTTTCAGTAATCTCATCAAGCACCGTGTATTCTAGTTTTTCCTTTTCTTGTATCTTTCCCTACAACTGATATTTGTACATGAAATTTTCATTAAATATGACATCTCTACTCCTGATGATTTTGTGATTTTCATAATCCCATAAGCGATAACCAAAATCATTAACACCGTATCCAATAAAGGTACACTTCTTGGATTTTGCCTCAAGATTTGTTCTATTTTTTTTATCAATATGGACAAATGCTTCACAACTGAAAGTCTTCAAAAAAGAATAGTTTATATTTTTACCTATCCATGCCTCCTCTAGAATTCCACCATCCAAAGAGATTGAAGGTCCTATGTTTATTAAGTAAAAAATCGTATCTACAACATCTTCCCAGAATTGTAATGGAAAATCCGCATGCAATCTCATACTCCTTGCATGCTCCATGATTGTCTTGTTCATCCTTTCTAACACACCATTTTATTGTGGTGTTCCTGGAATTGTCTTCTCTCGATGAATCCCATGGAATGAACAGTAATCATCAAACTCCTTGCTGCAATATTCACCTCCATTGTCTGATCTGAGACACTTCAACCTTTTTCCCGTCTCATTCTCAACCAAAGATTTCCATTTCTTAAAAGTATAAAAAACATCAGATTTTTGTCGAATGCAATAAACCCAAGTTTTTCTAGTTGAATCATCAATAAAAGTAACATAATAATGAGATCCACCAAGAGATGATACATGAGCTGGTCCCCATACATCCGGATGCACAAGATGTAACATTTCACTCTTGTTTTCTTTTCCGACTCTGAGAAATATGACTCTCTTCTGTTTTCCATAAACACAATGGTCACAAAAATCCAAATAAATTTGTTTAAGATCACAAATTTCTTTTGTGAAGTATCTGCATCCCCTTCTCATTCATGTGTCCAATCCTATGATGCCACAATGTTGTATCCACTCCTGTAGAAGCTAAAGAGATAGAAGAGTCTGTATTACCAGTACATAAATACAATGTACCTACCTTCTCTCCTTTTGCTATCACCAATGATCATTTGGTGACCTTCCACACCTTATTTGTAAATATGGATATACAAACTTCATTTTCCAACTGCCCTGTTGAAATTATATTTTTCCTTAGATCTGGCACATGTCTTACCTCTTTCAACAACCATTGGTTTCCATTCCTTTTCTTTATTTTTACCTTTCCCATTCCAACAATTTTTCATGGTGCATCATCACCCAAATGAACCTGTCCAAAATCACCTTGAACATAATCTAGAAATTGTTTCCTATGGGGTGTGGCATGAAATGAAGCCCATGAATATACTACGCAAGACTCAGAAATTTCATCTACAGAAAGAATCAAAGCATCTTGTAACACATCACATGTTATATTTGCTTCCTGATTTTTCTCTTACTATCCATCTCTTTGTTTCTTTGGAGCTCTGCAGTCTTTCTTCAGATGTCCTTTCTTCCCACAATTCCAACACTATATCTTTCCAAGTCTGGATTTGGATCTTCCCTTCCTATATTTGCCATGGTTTCTTGAGCCCTTTCCTCTATCCTTTTGTCTTCGCCTATTCTCCATGTTCAATGCATTTCCTGATGTCTCACCTGTGCTTTTCTGTCGCATTTCCTCGCTAAGGATAACACCAACAACATTATCGAATTTTAAAGGGTTTGAACCTGAGACATAGTTACTTACAACCATGACCAATCCATTCCATATTTCTGGCAATGAGCACAAGATTAGAAGAGCCCTGACCTCATCATCAAAGTCCACTTTTACATAACTTAGTTGATTAGTAACCGTATTAAATTCATTTAAACGATCTACAACAGACTCACCTTCTGACATCTTCATATTAAATAATCTCTTCATTAGAAATACCTTACTGGACATTGAGGGTTTTTCATACTGTTTAGCCAATGCGTCCATCGACGCCTTCATTGTCTTTTCTTTTGAAATATTGAAATCCACCGATGCTGCCAGGATCATTTGTATCATTCATGGAGCCTTTCTGTCAATAATCTCCCATTCTTCATCCTTCATGGTTTTCAACTTCTTTGCTATTTCACAAAATGGTAGGAATAGATCCTTATGATATAAATAATCTTCCATCTACATCTTCCATAACTGGTATCTTTGGCCGTTAAATTTCTCGACCCTAAACCTTCCATCTTCCGCCATTGCTCCCACTCGAACCAGGAACTGTTACAAGGAAAATCTCTCTATGGCTAGGGTAAACTACAACAGGCGGAAATGACTACAGAAATCAACTCTCTTCTCAAGTATTCTATACAAACAAATATGCTAGCAAGACAAGATAAAAGGCCTACCTCATCTAGACATTCAATGAAGTCCACCGTTGAACACTCGACCCAAAGCAATATACCTGCAACTAGTCCTCAACAACCAAGTAAAGAAATCATATGGTGATATTATATAATTTTATCACATTCAATAGCATAATCCATTAACAAACATGACAAATACGCCCATGGAAAAATAATTCAATATATTTTCAAGATATCAATTGGATGGGAAAAGAGTATTTCTATTAATAAATGATCAGCGGAAGTGAAAATGTTATAGACTTCCATATCGACACGATTCAGAACCAAGAAACTTAGTTCCTTCCAGCTAAACCTCCACCACTTCAATCCTCCACCAAATGCAAGCTCATAAGAGATAAATAATGAGGTTCTCAATCAATAGGGGAAGATCTTGGGGGTTGAACACTGTTTTCAGGCTTAAAGAAAAAAGGGATGCAGACTCAATATGAAGTAAATAATTTCTCCAGCGTAACTTTTCTGTCAAAGTTGAATTCTTTCTCCTCCTTCCATTGCTCAAAATTGGCCCATTTATAACCTTCAAAATGGAACTAAAGGGCCGAGTCAGAATTTTTCCAGTATATGGAAGGCCAAGGATCATAGATCTCCTGTTGTGACATGGAAACCTGGCATTAATTTTCATTTTCTGTCACAAATCTCGATGTACGTGGGCTGTAGTGGAGTAGCCTGTGTATACGCATGTTGTATAGTAGGCAAGATGCATACATGTGAAAAAATATTTATTTTTGGCTCTGGATTTTATAAACAAGGAAGATAAGTCTGCATGGGGAAATGGAAAATGGCCTTCTTGACAAGTGCATCAACCATGCACCAACCTGTACCAAACAACCTATAATCAACTTGTACCATAAACAAGTTAAATCAACCATGTACCAAGTATGTACCAATCATGTGTCAACTACTCATCAACTATGACTCATCAATATTTACCAACATCATCAACTATACACCTCATGTATGTGCCAACTCATCAACTACTTGTCTCAACCATGTACACAACATGTACCTTAACCAAAAGACCTCATAAATTTCATCATCCAAATATGATTTGTAACTATGTAATAGACCTGGTGTATATGATCACATATCTGCAAACCTTCCTTAACTTTAACAACAAGAGACTAGCATTTTCATCAAACTTTTCTTTAGTCTCACATGAGTAGTTTTGGATTAGTCAGCAACCCTAGCTTGAAATAATCATAACTTTGTACTTGTAATGAATACAGATATAAAACTAACATACAATTTTCTTCAGTGTGTTTTATGCAATTCCTCAAGGTGTCACTACTTGGAACCTCTCAGAAAAGGATTTATAACAAAAATGACATACCTTGCTGAATTGTGTCTTATTCTAGAGAGCGACCTTGTAGAGCGTGCCCCACACAAAATATTTGTTGAATCAATCTGAAACTATTAAAAAACATACTACAGACTGTAATATAACCAACACATTTGGTCTTACTGAATTTGGATCTGTTATGAAGAAGTTATGACATTTTTAGTCGAAACACCTTAGAAAGCATCATCAAAAGAATTTATCCTTCTTTGAATTCTGGCCTTCTTTTCTTCACCTTGAATTTCGGCCTTATTTTCTTCACCTTCCCTTAGATATTCAGCTTAGATATCCTTTGGTTACCTCAGAAACCTATAGATATTCAATATGCTCAAGTGTGATCTAAAATGAGAAAGCCTTTCCTCTTATTTATACTCTCCAAGTAGCTTCCTTAAAAATATCTTCTAGGTCACTTTGCCCACAGTCCTTATTTTAGGGCTAACCCACTTCTAATTTCTCCATTAAATTTATTATTTAAATAATTTATTTTGTATTCACTTTGAATTATAGTACACTCATCACTTCACTTTATTATTTACCTTCTAAAATCTCTTAAACCACTTTGAC
>ML789875.1:193307-214999 GCA_009831015.1 Picea engelmannii | reverse complement strand
TTAAACCACTTTGACTACTTTGACCTTTTGGGGCTTCTAGATGACATATGAGGGTCCTCCAACTTCGTAAGGCCATAACTCTCAAACCATGAGGAGTTATGTAATGTTCCACATACCACCATAAATGGAATGACATGTACTATTCATATAGAATAGTATTACCTGCAAATATATCAAAAATCATACCATTATCCATCAAACAAACTTGGGTCCATTACCCAAACCTGGGTTCTCCAACTTCTTATGGACATAACTCTTTAACCGTGAGGATTTATGTGGTGTTCTACATACCACTGGAAATGGCATGACAAGAACTATCCATCTGAACTTCATCTCATTATTCCACAAATAAGCATGGGTACTCTAACCATACTTCGAGGATAACTCAATCCGCAAAGCGTCTTCCTGTGAGGGATTTTACCATAAGGGGATCACTTTGGAGTTCATCCTTTGTGCTATCGAGATTTATTCAAGGATTTAAATCAATGAAAAACAACCTTAATCAACAATCTCCCCCTTTGGCATTGATGGGAACACTTTGATGCAAAAATGAAATTATGTCATGCAATACTGAAGTCATATCACTCATGCTCCCCTTGGACACATGCCTCTGTCCTCTGCATCTTTGTGACCATTGATCCCCTTGGAACCATGCCTCTGTCCTCTTCATATGATGCATCTCTCCCCCTTTGTCATCAATGGAAAAGGTGTCTTTCAATCCGGGTTTGCTCCCCCTGACTGAATTGTCCTCTTTATGGTGTTTCCTCATGTACATCTAAGACATATAAGATAAGCATTCAAAATAATTCATTTTGGAGTAGAAATAACTTTGAGTCTCTGGCGAAGATACTCAAAGGCTTCTAGTGGAAGTGGTTTTGTAAAGATGTCTGCCACTTGTTCTTTTGTGCCCACATACTCAACTCTGATGTTGTTTTCTACAACCTGATCCCGTAGAAAGTGATACTTGATTGGAATGTGCTTCATCTTGGAGTGCATCACTAGGTTCTTTGAGATACTGATGGCTCTTGTATTATCACAATATATTGGAATGGGCTCATCATAATCAACCTGTATATCTGTCAGAGTTTGTTTCATCCAAAGAATCTGTGTACAACATGATTCTGCTATAATATACTCTGCCTTGGCTGTAGATAACGATACTGATGATTGTTTCTTGCTATCCATGATACTAAATACTCACCCAAGGAGAACAATGCTCCACTGGTGCTTCATCGGTCATCAATACAACCTACCCAATCTACATCTGTGTAGGATATAAGTGATAGATCCTCTCCTTTTGGCTACCATAACCCAAAATCTTTTGTTCCTTTGAGATATCTGAAAATCCTCTTCACTACTAATACATGTGATTCCTTTGGTGTTGCTCGAAATCATGCCACTTGTTTGCATTAGAGTGATAACTAGTTTGCAATCTTCCATTTTGAACCTCTTTAGCATTTCTATGATATACTTGGTTTGAGAAATAAAATTTCCTTGTTTGTGTTGACGTATCCAAATTCCCAGAAAGAAGGATACTTCTCCAAGTAACGAAATTTCAAATTCATTCTTCATATCCTTTGCAAATTTCTGGCTTAACATGTCATCATCACTACCAAAAATAATATCATCAACATAAACTTCAATTAATAAAATATTACTTTGACTTACCTTGATGTAGAGGTTGATGTATGTACTTCATTTTCTGAACCCTGCCTGTTGTAGATACTTATCTAGTCTATAGTACCATGCTCTAGGACCTTGTTTTAGACCATACAAGGCCTTCTTTAATTTATACACATAATTTGTGTTCTCTGACAATTGAAATCCTTATGGTTATTCAATGTATACTTATTCTTCAAGTTTCCCATTCAAAAAAGCTGATTTTACGTCCATCTGATACACTTTAATATTTTTGGAGCATGCATAAGCTAAAAGAAAAATGATTGCTTCCATTCTGGCAACTAGGGAAAATGTCTCTTCAAAGTCGATTCCTTCAATCTGTGCATATCCTTTACATACCAATCTAACTTTGTTCCTTGTAACCTGTCCATCTTCATTCAATTTATTCCTGAAAACCCATTTTGTGCCGATCACATTCTTATTCTTTGGTCTTGGAACCAATTCCCAAGTGCCATTTTGCTCTATTTGATCCAATTCTTCATCCATGGCCTTATTCCAAAATTCATCCTTGTTGGCTTCTTCAAAAATGTTTGGTTCAATTGTAGATAAGAGTGCTAGGTGTGTTTGTTCTGGTGAATGGATTCTTCTTCTAGTCTCAACTCCTACATCTTTGTTTCCAATAATCTGACTTGAAGGATGATTCTTCTGTACTCGTCTGCTAGGTGTCTTTGGAGACACTTGCTGAACTTCCTCTTCTTATTCTGTCAGATTCTCTTCATCTTCATCTTCTACTTATTTTTCATCTTCTTCTTTCTTTTCGAAAGGTTGTTCCATTGATCCATTTTCTTCTTCCTTTGATTTTGGTATGCTTGTTTCATTAATTGTTATGTTGATGCTTTCCACAACTTTGTTCAATCTCAGATTGTAACACTTGTAGGATTTCCTTATACTTGAGTAACCAAAAAATACTCCTTTGTCCACATGAGAGTCAAACTTTCCCATTCTGCCATCTTCTCTTTTGATGTAGCATTTTCTTCCAAAAACTCTGAAGTGCTTCACATTTGTTGGTCTTCCTTTCCATAGCTCGTAGGGAGTTTTGTCAGTGTTGTTTTTGAGAATTACTTTGTTTTGAATGCAAATTGTTGTATGCACTTCATGTGTCCAAAATATATCTGTCAATTTGGAATCCATTATCATTGTTCGAGCCATTTCTTGTACTATCATGTTCTTTCTTTCAATAACTCCATTCTGTTGAGGTATCCTAGCAACGGAGAATTGCCTTTTTATTCCATGACTGCTACAGTAGTCCATAAATTCCTTTGAAGTGAACTCTCCTCCATTATCATATCTCAATCATTTCATTTTTGAATCCATTTCATTTTCAACCATTTCTTTGTGGATCTTAAAGTTTTCAAAAGCTTCTGACTTATTCTTGAGAAAGAAAACTGCAGTCATTCTTGTATAATCATCAACTAATAACCTAAAGTATTTCTCACCTCTTAAACCCTTTGTTGTAGTTGGTCCAACTAGATCAATGTGCACAATTTCTAGTGGTCTTGTCATTGAATATTCCTTTGATTTGAACCTGGTCTTTGTTTCCTTTCCTTGTTGACAATGCTTGCATAAAGTGTTGGTTGGTTTTGTGATCTGGGGAATTTCTCTGACTGCTTCTCTTTTTTTGACTTTGACAAGGTTATCAAAATGTATGTGATCCATTCTTCTGTTCCATAGCCAACTTTAATCTTCCTTTCAATTTCACTTAACACATATATGTTGCTTGAAGTTCTTGCAGCTGTAGCTATCAATTTTCCTGAACCTTCTTTTCTTATCTCGCACTTTTGTGAATCAAAAGTAACTTTATGACCTTGGTCACACATTTGACTCACACTTAGAAGATTATGTTTAATATCTTCTACTAGTCGAACATTTTATGCCTTTGTATTCTTGTTCCCAATTCTGACTATGCCTTTTCCAATGATTTTAGATAAATCATCATTTCTGAAGGAGACTAATCCATCTCTTTCCTTTCTTAATGTAAGAAACTTGTCTCTATCACCTGTCATGTGTTTTGAACAACCATTGTCAACATACTAGCCACGTTTCTTCTGCTTAGATTTTCGAGAGAGTATGCATTCTTCATTGCTATATTGATTATGCTTTCTTATCCATGTCCTTTTCCGAGGTTCCTGTCTGTGACTGTTGTTATCCTATTGCAGTTCTCTAGGAGGGACTACCATTCTACAATCTTTGGCCATGTGTCCAAAGTTGTTAAATTTGTTACATTCCACTTCAATGCTTAAAGATTCAAACTTCTTGTAACTTGTTCTCTATGTTTCACTAGGCCTTCTTGGATAACCCTTTTGTGTATGAATTTCAAAGTTGTTTATGTTCCTGTTGTTAGCTCTACAATTCACAACTTTATGTCAAAAATTATTACATGCATAACATAAACCAAAAAATATAGTTTGATACCTAGGAGTTGAATATATTCTTAAAGAAGGTGATCTTATGAATCCTTCTTCTTCTTCAGGCCTATCTGTCTGTTGTTGATTCTGAAATCTGAATCTTCTCGGTGGAGGAGTGTCCCTGTAATATTCCTTGTATATCTTCCTATCCCCTTTGATTGTTTCTTCATAGATTTTTGGTTATGTTTCTTGCTATGTTGTTTTGGAGCTTGATCCATTTTATTTCTAATTGTATCCAAGTCCAGACTTGTCAAGATGATATTTTTGACTACTGATAATGTCATCCAAAACTTTTTAGCTATTCTGCATATTTTTCTTTTGAATATCCTTTCTTAATGTGACAATCTCTGCTTCCAAATTTCCAATGATATTGTCCTTTTCTTCTAGTTGTTCTTTGAGTGCTTCTTCAATTCTTTTATCTTCTTCTATTTGAACCTTCAAATTTGTGATCATTTTTTCTAGTTGTTGAGTGTCTTCTTTCTTGTCTAGTTCTGCTTTCAGTTTCTTGTTTTTCTTCTTTTCTCTTCTAATAACTTCTATGGCACACATCAATTCTTCTCGGTAGTCAACTTTTGCCTCTTCAATTTTTTCTTTGAATTCTTCATATTCTTCTTCAACTTCTTCATATTATTCTTCAGATTCTTCTTTATCAAAGTCTTCTACTGCCATGAATAGAACTCTTCCTATTTCACTGTCACTGACTTCATCTTCATCTGATGATGAGATGTCTTCTTTGGTGCATAATCTTTTCTTGAAAACTTTCTTTGTAGTTCTTTTGCCTTTATATGTTTGTTTTCCTTTTGAGTAACCTTAATCATTTCTCTTTTTCTTATGAGGACATCTGTTAGAAAAATGACCAATACCATCACAATTAAAACAAATTAAAGGATGCTTACCTCTATACCTATCGCCGGTTCCCTTGTTTAGTCTTTTGACGAAGTTGGCCACTTCTTCATCATATTTCGAGACGTCACTGTTGATGCTATGTTCTTATTGTTGCTTTTCCTTTTTCTTTGATCTTTTGGATGCTTTGAAAGCTCCTTCTTTTACATCTAGATTCTCTTGTTCAGTTCTCATTTCATATGCTGTGACAATTCCATGTAGTTCATCCATGCTTATTGAGTTTAGATCTGATCTTTCTTCTAGTGCTGCTATATTAGGGTCAAATCTCATAGGAAGAGATCTTAGTACATTTTGAACAATTACAGATTCTTCACTTTCTTCTCCTAATACTATGATTGCATTCACTGTTTCATCAACTCGTAAGAAGTAGGCTGCAATATTCTTATCTTCCTTCATCTTTAGTTGTTCGAACTGACCTCTATAAGTTTGAAACTTTGCTGCTTTGACTTTTGAATCTCCATAAATATTTCGAAGCTTGTCCCAAATCTCTTTAGTGGATTTACAATGTGCAACTTTGGTGAATACCGTTTCAATGAGACCATTCAAAAGTGCATTTTTTGCTTTGGAATTATTTTGACCGAGTTTCACTGCTTTGTCATTTGTTGGTGGAAATGTTGGTATTGTGTATCCATCTACAATTGATTACCAAATTTCAAATCCCTGTGCCTATATATATGTCTTCATCCGTATGCTCCAAAATACATACTTATGTCCATCAAATTGTGGTATTCCATTTTTATACAAGTTGTTTCTCTCCATGATCTACCTCTTAATGGTTAAACTGATTTCTGAAGGAACCTGCTCTGATACCAAATTGTTGGATTACTGAGAGGGGGGATGAATCAGTAATAGAGAAATTATTATCCTTTTTAAACCAAATAATCCAGGTGTTATATCAATGTAGAATTATCATCCAATAATGAGAAATGAACAAATGAACAATCATACACATACATAGTACACCAATGTTTTACATGGAAACCCAAAGTGGGAGAAAACCACAGAATGATTTTTCTTATATGTATTGAAGAATTATATTCATTGGAATCACCAACTTCCTTTGTTTTCCAGCTACAACTGGAAGGAGGCTCCAACCCCCTAGTTTCTCGAGCTATGAAGAAGTTATGACGTTTTTACCTGAAACACCTTAGAAAACATCATCAAAATAATTTATCCTTCCTTGAATTCCAACCTTATTTTCTTCACCTTTCCTCAGAAATTCAGCTTATATATCCTTTGGTTACCTCAAAAACCTATAGATATTGAATATGCTCAAGTGTGATCCAAAATTAGAGATCCTTGCCTCTTATTTATACTCTCCAAGTAGCTTCCTTAAAAACATCTTCTAGGTCACTTTGCCCACTTTCCTTATTTTAGGGTTAACCCAATTCTAATTTCTCCATTAAATTTATTATTTAAATAATTTATTTTGTATTCACTTTGAATTATAGTACACTCATCACTTAAATTTATTATTTACCTTCTAAAATCTCTTAAACCACTTTGACTTCTTTGACCTTTTGAGGCTTCTAGATGACATATGAGGGTCCTTCAACTTCGTAAGGCCATAACTCTCAAACCGTGAGGAGTTATGTGACGTTCCACATACCACCAGAAATGGAATGACATGTACTATCCATATAGAATATTACTACCTGCAAATATATCAAAACTCATACCATTATCCATCAAACAAACTTGGGTCCGTTACCCAAACCTGGGTTCTCCAACTTCTTATGGCCATAACTCTCTAACCGTGAGGAGTTATGTGACGTTCCACATACTACCGGAAATGGTGTGACAAGCACTATCCATATAGGATAGTTTTATTGACAAATTCACTGAAATTTATCTCATTCTTCCACAAATAAGCATGGTTTATATAACCATACTTCTAGGATAACTCAATCCGCAAAGCATCTTCCCATGAGGGCTTTCACCATAAGGGGACCACTTTGGAGTTCATCCTTTGTGCTATCAGGATTTCTTGAAGGGTTGACATCAATGACAACCAACCTTAATCAACAAGATGCAACCACATAGTGATGTCTTCAAGTCTTCTAAACAATATGCCAAGGGTGCAAGTCTACATCATGTGAATAAAGGAGTTGAGGTCGAACACAATGAGACATCGTTTTATTATCGGTCATTGATGTATACCATTAACAAACGCGAGACAACCTGCTGATAGTGAATGTAGGTATTAAGGAACTGAGTACATTCTTACAAGTGTGAATAAAGGAGATGGTGTTGAACACCTAAAGAATCCATCGATTAGGATACATTGATGTATTCCCAATTGTCGATGGTGAGAGAACTTTCCATTGATGACTGTAAGCCTCAAGGTACTCATAAGACTCTAGGTCCCGTTTCCAGAATAAATGGGCTGAAGTTGATGGAAGGAGACTCACTGAAAGGAGAGAATTAAGGAATCTCTCATTAGTCAGCACGAGGTATAAATCATGAGCTTCATGATTTGGTGGAAATCAGACGAAGAACATGTTCATGAACCAATGACCCTGTGTGTCATTCGTGTGTGCCAAGTGCAAGAGGTACACAAAAAAGACCCTCTGAATAGAAGCCAATGATGAAAATTGCTGACAAAGGCAAGGAAACCACCAATACGGCTAATGGCATCCAACACACTTCACGAATCCCAATGTGTGAATATATGTTTTGCTGTCGAAGATAAGGGAAACCACCCAGTCAACGACCAATGATGAAATGTCAATTGTTGGGTTCAAGGTTACCTACCAATGATGAAAGTAGGGCCAGGGTGCATGATAGGACTTCAGTATCATGTGATTATGAGACAAAATGAGGTATGGTTGACATGCAAAGTCAAGAGTTCTAAGGAGTGGCCGACAGAGGTTGATAGAATTCCTTAGAACAAGAGCATGAGATATATGGAGGACTCTGGCAGCATAGACCCAATGATGAAACCATGAGATGAAGGAGGCATCAATAAAATTCTCTATAGGGACTGGAAGAGTAACTAGTCGGTAGAGACGACTCTGTAATGAGCTCAGCTTCCTAAGGCCATGCTAGTCCCAAAATTATGATGATGAATGGACTCAATAGCTTTGTGCTCTGTTCAAAGGCGACACGACTAATGCCAATATAAGATAATAATCCCTTCCCGCCTGTCTTTTTTTGTTTTTTCATAGACAAATGAATGCTATGATAGAGAGGAGGAAACGAGTGTCACAAGTAATCAAAACTAGTTCCAGTAGTGGAACATACCTATGCTCAATGCAAGAAGATGCATGCAGGAGATGGACACTTGGGGGAATGTTCCCTCCTAGGTATAGGGTGTCAAATTGAAAAGGAAAAAAACAAGGCTCTGCTTGGTTGAGGATGCAAAATTGTTGAGGCAAACTTTTTATAACGCAAAGCGAGAACCGGCTATAGGATCAATACTGCAAGCAAGGGCATGAGATGCAATCACAACTTAATGCCAAAAAATGTCCTTTTTTATGAATTTTAGTCTACTTGGTGTGAAAAGGGATAAACTTGTGCCAAATAGATGTCTTTTCAAATCCAATTCATGAGTTTGAAAGAGACAATTTCACTTGACAATCTTTTCGCTTTTTGAAGATGAGTTGCAAAAGATCTTAAATAAAACTCGTTTGGGAGTCCTCGGGGTATAAGGTTGCATGGTTATGAGTGAGAAATGAGTCTCAACATCAAGTCATGTACTATCTATGAGGGACTCCCGGTCCTATGGAAAAAATATCTGCATGGGCACCAAGTGAAGTAGGGGACCTAACTAGGGTACCCATGTTTGGTAAGTCTCTACCACTTGCTAATGACACGACTTATAGTAGATGGAAGGTTTTGTGTCACAACAAATGGGTTCATACCTAAGGAATAAAAAGTGACAGCTTATAGGATAATGTGAAAATGCATGATGGAATGAATACCTATCCTATATGTTGGGTAAAGAAAATACATGCCCATGGTGACGAACGACCAACATAACGTTGAAATCTGCAAGAATCCCTAGTTAAAAACTACAAAAACCAACTCAATCCACCCTTGTATTAGTCCATTAGGTGAAAAAATGGCTCAAAACTATAGAAAGTGGGTAAAAATTGTTTATAAATAGTAACAAAACCAAAAATTACTATAACATTTTGATTTTTTACCAAAATACCTTCAAGATTCAAACAACGATTGTGGGAGTGTCAGACAACGAAATCAGAAACCGTCTAGACCGGGTATATATTCTTCTCTTCCTCTTCATTTCTAGTGGATTAAATTTTTAAATTAGGTTCCAAAGTTTTAGTAATTGAGGGCGTAAAATGTGAAATTCAGTGTACGTAGACTGTCTCCTATCAGGTCGCGTATACGATGAGTTATACGTGTCTGTGAAAACTGCAGGGCACATATAACCATCCCTATACGTGATTGTAAGTGAAGAAGACCGTGTATAGGCACACAAACAACGAATTTTAAGGATGCTAACTAAAATTTTAACTTGTCCTTGGAAGGATGGTTCTTGAATGGAGAGAAAGAGAGCATGAGGAGGTCGATGCTACTGTGGATCGAGATCTGGGGGCCCAAATGGCCTTAAATATATGTGGCTTATATAAAAATTTTGCACTCAAAGGGATGAGGGCCCAAGTGAGGTTTCTTGAGATGCTTGCTGGTTACATATACCCTAAGAGTGAAAGATTCAACCTCGATGGGAAACCATTGAGAATTGAAGTAGAGGATATCTACTTTTTGACTGGTCTATCATGTCGGGGAGAGGTTTTAAACCTCAAATGACGGGGAGCAGGGAGCGGAATGAAAATAGATGATTACATCAATGCCCACTATGTAGAAGGGACTCTTAAGGTAGGGAGTCAACTCCCTATCCGTGCGATAAACAATCTCATCTTGAATATTATTGTGTTTGTATCGACCAGGATCACAGGTTCAGCCTCGTTGCACCACACATCGAGGCCTCTCATGTTCTATGCAGTACAGTGTATGAGACCCACAGTATATGACTGGTGTACCTCACTACTGGAAAATATGAAGATCCAGTTGATAGAGTGCAAATAGGGGAGTAAGAGGAATTTTGGGTTTGCCTCTATCTTATGCATTTTCTTCTTCGAGCGGGTTCCAAGTTTGGGACCTAGATTTGAGATTCTTTCGAGAGGACCTCGCGATCCAGCCATGGAACGGTGGATCGAGGTAATGAGGTGGAAGGGGGGAGGTAGGGTTATGACACCCTACAATGAATATTTCTTCTACTGGTGGCAATGACAGGTCATTTCCCTAGATGAGTATCGTATGTCAACTCTTTTTAAATATTTCATTTTTTTTGTATTTTTGTATAGTAGAACAAAAATATTTTTGGATGGCGCTTAAGTACTAACTAGACACTTCTGTAACACAAACGTGGGCCTGTGAAGACTGGAAGGGTTTCCTCGACATCAACGAAGGAACTGGGGAGACAAGGTGGTGGGAGGAGAAGCTGAGAGGGTCGTACAAAACGTGCAGGGAAACCTGTCTCGTTTGACTCATAGGATTCCCATCGTTCAGGTAGAGGATCTTTCTGAAGCCATACAACGACAGGTGGTTGGTGTACCCAAAGCTTGGGTGAGACTCTTTCGACGTCTTGCAAACATCATAGTTTGTTACCATGACACACATCTGGCGCCACAGGCGTAGATGTCATGGATATTGTAGTACTGGATGTATATGTGTATTGAGGGTATTAGCCCCAATTTTGTACTATAAACACCATATTGTTTGAAATATATAAAAAGGGATCTTCGGATCTACTTATATTTTAAAATGTGTACATTGATGAGATGGTTTTCTTTACTTTAATTATGTGACAAATGCCAATCTAAAATAAAATTAACATAAACATCAGATACATGATTAGAACTCCTAGGAATGTGATAATATGTAATAAAATCAAACTTTCATTCTAAAAGATGTACCCGTAGGAATCGTCAGAGTAAAGTAGGATCACACACGTGGTAATTATCGTTCAACTAACATACTACTAACTGGGAATCCAGGTGAACCTCTAAAGAGAGAATACCATATGAGATAGCATCAATGACGCTATATTCAGCGACATTGTTCGTGGATGTCCCTAGGCATATGCCACCTGAAGACACTAGTATACCCTCGAGCGAGTAAACTAGCCAAGCGGCGGAAGCCAAGTTATGTGTATGACAACTGGCTCCATCTGTGAATCCTAGGTAAACTGAATATTTCGTTGACATCTGCCAACAAAGGGAAAACTCGATAAGCAAGTTGAAGACAAAACGAAAGGGAAAATATATATACACTAAATTACATTAGTATACAAAGAGTTTCACCCAAGATTGGGGCTTAAGCCAAGCATAATATCTTTTCAAGTAGAGACCATTTATGGGCTTGACCAACCTATTCCCTTCATAATATTCTAATTCACAGGCTCCTTTTTCTAGAACACATTGCACGATATAAGGACTATGCCACATGGGCTTAAACTTGCCTTCCCTCGGTGGTTCTTTGGCTTGATCATACAAGAGGACCAATTCACCCTCGACGTACAACCGAGGATAGATAGACTTATCATACTGGACCTTGACACGTCTTTTTTTCACCTTGATAGTTGTAGAGGCGTCTCGATGCTGCTCATCAAGGCTCTCTAGGTTTACAAGGTGTCGCTTGAGATCATAAGTGTCAGGTAGGAACGTGACTGCCAACTTAAGAGAAGGGATTTTTCATTAAATCGGTAAAATTGACTCCACACCATTTATTAACTGGAAAGGGGAAAATATGCTGGCAGTCTTGACCGAAGTTCGGTATGACCAAAGTGTAGGATATAGCATGATGTGCCAATCGAACTTTCTTTGACTGAATGTTTTTTGCAAAATGGTCTTGAGAGACTTGTTGACGGCCTCTACTTGTCCATTTTCATGGGGGTAATAAGGAGAAGAATGACCATGGCTAAACCCCACCTTAGATTCTGTTTCTTTCATCATTTCTTTCTGAAAGTGACTACCATAATCAGTGACAATCTCACTCGGGATACCGAACTGGGCGATAATTTGATTGAATACGAAGAAGGCGACAGTCTTCCCATCGGATTTAATTGTAGGCATGGCCTCAGCCCACTTGGTAAAGTAGTCGATGACCACGATAATGTGTTGATGCCACCTAGCCGAAGTTGGGTTGCAATCCATGAAGTCCACCCCCCACTTGGTGAAGGGACCGATGGTAATGATTGGATGAAGAGGGGCTGGATGTGAGGGAATTTTTCGAGTGAACACCTGGAAGGGGTGAAACTTCTTAGCTGCTTCAATACAATCTTTAAATATAGTAGGCAAAAATTAATCGGCTCACAATATGTTTTGGGTTTTCACAAAATTGGATAGATGACCACCACAAGCCCCACTGTGGCAATCGTTCAGGACTGACTCAGCCTCTCCGTAAGTTAAAAAATGATGCAAGATATTGTTTGTTCCTCGACGATACAAAGTGTCACCGACGATAGTATAATTCTTAGCTCGGTAACTTACACGCCGTCGGTCATCTCATGAGAGATGCTGAGGGAAATTCAAAGTTTGAAGATAGAGAACAATGTATCCATACTAGGGGTCGGACGACGAGACAAGAAAAATGTGTTCGTCTGCAAATGAATCAACATGGATAGCATCCTCATCTAATCCTAGAAATTCAGATATTAAGTCCACGAATATTAGCGATTTCTTGGATTTCGCAAAAGTGAAATCGAGATCAAATTCTTGTAAAATGACAATCCATTTATTATATTTCCCCCCTATGATATGCCTGGTAAGGACATATTGAAATGGATTGACATCGACAACCATAGTAGTCTTGCAAAGGAATATATAGTGATGCAAATGTTGGACTGCGTGAAGGACTTCCAAAGATAGCCTTTCAGCATGAGAATAATTAAGCTCATGACCGACTAAGTTTTGACTAAGATAGTAGATGACATGCTCGTGGAGCTCACCATCCTCCTGAACCAAAATCATACTAATCGTATCCTCAGACATGGTAATATAAAGAAATTAATCTCTACTATAGTCAGGAAACTTCAACAGAGGTGTCGATACCAAGGCTTTCTTCAAAGCATCGAAGGACTCGTGGGCTCACTCATCCTAGATAAAAAGGGTGTCATTCTTCAAAAGACACATGAAACCCTTAGTGATATTGGCATAGTTCACTATAAACTAAAGAATAAAGTTATCTTTCCCCTGTAAACCTTGAAGGTGTCTAATCGTGCACGGGGGAGGCAATCAAAGTATTTCCTCAACCTTTAGTGGATCTACCATGATCCCGGTCTCAAAAAATAGAAATCCCAAAAGACGACCAGACTTAACGCAAAATATGCACTTGTGAGGGTTCAACCAGATTCTATAGTAATGAAATCTTTCAAAAACAAGCTAAAGGTGCATAGCGTGATCCACTCTCCTGCGAGAGTGATAAGCAAGATCATCAAGGTAAGCTTCGACTATGTGCTTAAGATCATGAAAAGAAAAATTCATGGCACATTGAAAGGTTGCTCCGATGTTTTTAAGGTCAAAAGGCATTTTACGATATGAGAAAGTACCCCAAGGACAAATAAATTGTGTCTTGTGTTGATCCTCATGTTTGATTTGAATTTGGTTATATCCTGAAAAATCCGTCCATAAAAGAAAATACTTCGCTTCCCACACACTCGTCGAGGATCTGATCGATGAAAGGTGTCGGGAAGTTGTCTTTAGGAAAAGCCTTGTTCAGGTCACAAAATTCCATACATACATGGATGGTTCCTTGCTTGTTATCCACAGGAATGGGGTTGGATACCCATTCAGTCAAGGGAACCAGGTAGATGAGTCCAACATTAAGTACCTTATCCACCTCTGCCTTAATTGCAGGGGCCTTCCAGGGGTTGACAACTCTAAGACGTTTCCGAACAGGTTTAGCATATGGATAAGTTCTAATCTCATGTTTGACAATATGAGGGTCGATTCCTAGCATCTCTTCATATGACCAAGCAAATGCGTCTCAGAATTCCTTGAAGAGTTCGGTGTAGATCAGGATTTCTTCTGGCAAACAATCTCCACCGATATTTACGTTTTCAACTTTTCCAGGGGTACGAGAGATATCAATCGTGATGGTAGGATAAATACTCACCATGTTTCCTTCAGCATAATTGTCATGAGTATAAAGTGGAACTATGACGTGATCGACTATCTCACTCAAAGTAGATCGAAAGTCATCTTGTTTGATTATTTCAAGCTCTGGGAGAAAATAAGAGTGGCGATGCATATCGTACCAAGGTTTGTTGGAACCATTCATGGCTTCGATGATAGCTTCATCCGAAGGAAAATTCTCATCGAGACAATCATGTGAACAAGACAATGAAGTGGCCCACACGGGCCTAAGAATGAGATCCTCCCCGTCCTTCGGCGAGGTAACATGATCGAGATCGGCGAAAGAGTCAAGAACAACTTGATATGCAATATATGATGTCGATAGTGGCATGGCCATTCCAGCATGCAACTTACCTTCACAAGACAAATTCGGGGAAGGTAGGGTCCACATATCACTAAAATAGGAAGTGTGGAAAGGAATGGACCTCCCTGTCGAGGTGGGCCTACTGGACATGGAGTAAACGTGGTGGCTCAGTGCCATGAATTCAAAAGTACCCATAAAGGAATAATACATTCAAACATCGATATTCTCATTTGTTGGTTGAGAATTGTTAATCACATGGATTGACGGTCCAATAGGTGCATTAGGAATAGAGTACGCAAAGGATAACTTGTCGATCGTCACAATCTTCCCTTCATGAGGAAAACAAAGAGTACAGAAAACAGACGATACAACAATGACCATAACATAGGTCCAATTGTGTCCTAGTAATAGGTTATAATCAAGAGGCACATCAACTACCTCGACCTCCACCTCTATCGTATTCCCACCTAACTGGATCGGAAAGGCAGGAATAATACCGTGAGGGTGGAAGTGGTGCAGCACGCGCTCGCAAGCACGCCCGCTCACAGGATCTTCTCTTTCCCCTTGGCCCAAAGAACTCTAATGCTCTTCTATTTCCCTATCAGGAAATCTGCACCCACAGAAATCTTCGTGGGATCCCCCTTTCTTTACAAATCGGGAGATCAGACTTCGCGACTTCGCGAATCCAAAGGTCGAGTGTTTGGTTCTCAAATCCCTGAACCTCGATACAAGTCAACACTGACCCTTTCCCTTTTCCTATCGGGATTTCTTCTATCACGATTTCGGCACTCGCGATGTCGAGCAACTCGGTACTCTGAATCTCGAGTCCCGATATGCCGATTACCCGACACACGCACGAGTTGACTTTTCCACACCCTGTCACCTCGTCGGGATTTCGGATTTCGCTATATCGCGAATCCTGATGTCAATGTTTCGGGACTTCTCGCCATGAAACTCTGATATACTATGCCACTTGTCCACCTCTCTGACCCTTGTGGTCCACACGATTCCTTTATCCTGTCGGGATATCGCGGATCAGAATATCGCGATCCCTGATGCTATGTTTACGGAGTTTCAACCCACGAAACCCCGATACACGATTCTATGTGTAAATCCGACGGCCCCTGTGGCTCGGATCAACGGTCCTGCCCCTCCTGAGATTTGAACCTCTCGAGAATACGTCGATGTATCTTCCCTACACCTTTGTGAGATCTAATGGCTCACGGTGTTTCGCAAAATCTCCTCAGAGAATTTCGTCCGTCCGTCCTTCCTTGATGATTCCTGCGAATGACCAAGTGTTCCTCCACGGAAACTTGTCTATCTGCGCGCAAACTTGCAACGTCTCTTTAAACACTTACAACACAAGCTCCCTATGCTTCCTTGGCGATTACTCGAAGGTTCTATACCTCCTGAGCTTTTCCATGACTCTGCGTCCTTTTAGAAACTCTCTTTCTCGCACTCCTTGCGGCAACCTTCAGACACTTTCAAGCGCTGAATTCCTTTTGACTCTGCGCACACCTACAAAAGTAGTCCTTCAACCCTTTCTCAGGTTTACAACCCTGAACTTCACTCGGCCTGCACACTCCTTGCACGGCTCCTGTGCCCAACTGCACTTGTGGGTGAATGAGAACAAAAGCTAAACTACTTGAGCCTTCTGTCAACGCACTCCTTGCAGACAACTTCGACTGCACTCCTTGCAGGAACTCTAGCTCAGATAGAGAAACAATTGAAACTCATTCCTTCTTTCCTTTAGACTTCAAACTCAAACATGAAATCATATACACAGCATATAAAGAAAATGTATAACAGGAAGCAAACATTCATGAGCATATCATTCAGCATTAATACACAGAGAATAACACAAAACCATGAATTTGAATCAATCTCTTCTATTAATCCAAATATCTGTACATGGGTGTTCTTACACAACTCTCTGCATGCTCTCCTTCTCAGTGCTCAGAATAATGTTAAAATACACAATGAGGGTGTCTATATCCCGTTTCCCTCTTGCGCTCTCAACCAGTCTAATCTAGAATTAAATTCTATCTACCTGCATTAACTACCTTAAATGCCTTCTACCTACTAAGGACGAGAGCTAAAGGCTCAAGGTACGATTACAATATACAAGTGCGCTTCATCTTAATGGCTCATTTAAGATTGCACAACAACTTTCAAGGTAATTTCAAAATGTGTGCTGGCGCTTGTCCAGCTGTCCGATTGTCTCCGCGCTAGCTCGCTTGATGTGGGAGATGCTCCTGCATCATACTCCCTCGCTTGAAAAATTTCATGGGATCCTGTCCATGAGCTCCTGCACGGTCTATCCATGCTTCTGTATCTCTGCTTCAGTATCCCAGCTGGCATCTTCAACTAGATGGCCTTTCCACTTGACCAAATACTCAAAGTATTCTTTCCGCCTGGTCTTCTTGCCAATTCTTTTGTCCAGTATGCGCTCCATCTGCGTCTTACTTGCAACTGGCATTTTCTTCATCCACTGGACCACTAGCTGTTCATTTCTAGTCTCTGCTTCATCAGCTCTGTATGGGTACAAATCTGAGATATTGAATATCGGAGAAATTCCGATCTCATCGGGTAATTCAATCTCGTAAGAATTTGTCCCAATTTTCTTCAAGACCCTACATGGTCCGATTTTCTTCATCTTTAACTTATTATACGTTCCTCTTGGGAACCTTTCTTTCCTCAAATGTGCCAGAACCAGATCACCAACCTCAAACTGAAGTTGTCTTCTGCATTGATCAGCTCTGCGTTTATATTCCTGGCTTGATTTCTGCAATCGCTCCTTCACCTGGTGGTGAAGTTCTTTCATCGCCTCTGCGAAATCTTCTACACTAGTGCTCCTAGTCGCAGTCTGTTCTGAATCTCTTAGTTCAAAAATTCCTTTCGGCTGCATGACATAAACAACCTGAAATGGACTTCACCCTGTACTCCTATTAACTGAGTCATTATAAGCAAACTCTGCCTATGGTAATATATTGTCCCACTGGTTGTGGTGTTCCGTCACCAAGCTTCTCAGCAAGTCTCCCAGACTTCTGTTCACCACTTCCATCTGTCCATCCGTCTGAGGATGATAAGCCAAACTAAACAACAAGTTAGTTCCCAACTTCTTCCATAGGGTCCTCCAAAAATGCCCTATGAATTTTGTATCTCGATCCAAAACTATGCTTCTCGGCAACCCATGAAGTCGAATGACCTCTTTGAAAAACAGATTTGCAATGTGAGTTGCATCACTAGTCTTCTGACATGGAATGAAGTGTGCCATCTTGGAAAATCTATCCACCACCACAAATATTGAATCAACACCTCTTTGTGTTCTTGGCAACCCTAATACAAAATCCATGCTTATCGCATCCCACAGCCTTTCTAGTATGGGCAATGGTTGATAAAATCCTGCATTCTTCTTTCTTCCCTTCGAATGCTGGAAAATTCTGCATCTGTCTATGAATCTCTTGACATATTCTCGCATTCTCGGCCAAAAATATGACTCATTCAACTTCGCGAATGGTTTTTAATGACCAAAGTGCCCTGCCAATCCTCCACTGTGTTTCTCCTTCAGCAAATTCTCCCTCATGGAGCATTTCGGAATACACAGTTGATTACCCTTAAACATCAATCCTTCCTGGATCATGTATTCGGCCCATTGGCTTCTATCTCTGAGAACTGTATTCTCAGCTGCTCCATACCCCTCTCCAAAATCCTGATCATCCACGTACATGTCCCTGAGATCATCAAAACCCAACATTTTGACTTTGAACTCCTGCAATAGCAAATACTTCCTGCTCAAAGCATCAACAACTTTGTTAGCAGTACCAGAAATATGCTTTATCACAAAAGTAAAATTTTGCATATACTAAACCCATTTGAAATGTTTCTGATTCAACTTCTCCTGTTGAGTCACAAACTGCAGTGCATGATTGTCACTGTACAAGACAAACTCCTTCGGAATTAAGTAATGTCTCCATTTCTTCAATGCCTGTATGATAGCATAAAACTCCTTATCATAAGTGGAGTACTTCAATTTCGCTTCATTCAACTTCT
The DNA here is from genome assembly GCA_009831015.1 of Picea engelmannii. Lineage (NCBI taxonomy): Eukaryota > Viridiplantae > Streptophyta > Pinopsida > Pinales > Pinaceae > Picea > Picea engelmannii. Next base: position 196,493 of record ML789875.1, on the reverse strand, counting down.
CGCTGAAATATGCTATCGGTCTGTATTCTTGGCTCAAGACTACCCCTATTGCAAACCCGCTTGCATCGCATTTCACCTAAAATGTCTTCTGGAAATCCGGCAACACCAGAACTGGTTGTTCTATGATCTTCTTTTTCAACAGATTGAAACTCTTTTCAGCCTCTTCAGTCCAGTGAAAAGACTTGTGTCTTTTCTTCACTGTGTCCATCATCACTGCGCTAATTCCACTGAAATTCCTAATGAATTTTCGGTAGAAACTAGCCAATCCGTGAAAACTTCTCACCTCAAAAATATTCTTCGGTGATGGCCAATTCTTGATTACCTCCACCTTATCTGGATCCATCCTCAACTCATTTTCCGAAATAACAAACCCCAAGTAAATGAGCTCTGTCTTCATAAATGAGGACTTCTTCATATTTATCAACAGTTTCTCCTACCGTAATCTCTTCATCACTGTAGCCAAATGCTTCAAATGCTTTGCCACAGTTTTACTGTAAACTAGTATGTCATCCAAATACACAATGCCAAATTTTTCGATGAACTCCTTCAGGACTTCGTTCATCAACCTCATGAAGGTACTCGACACATTTGTTAAGCCAAATGACATAACAAGCCATTCATACAACCCTTCATTTGTTTTGAATGCTGTCTTCCATTCATCACCTTCTCTCATGCGGATTTGGTGATAACCACTTTTCAAATCTATCTTTGAAAAATACTTTGCTCCACTAAAGAAATCCATCAGATCATCCATCCTCGGAAATGGAAATTTGTAACTGATGGTTATCTTGTTAATCGCCCTCGAGTCAGTACACATCCTCCAGCCTCTGTCTTTCTTCGGACTGAGTACTGTTGAAACAACACATGGACTCAAGCTTTCCCTGATCAAACCTTTGTCCAACAACTCCTGGACTTGCCTTTTAACCTCTTCATTATCTTGCGGCGTCAATATGTATGCGACTTTATTTGGAAAATTGGATCCTCGTATGAGATCAAAATGATGACTCACACTCCTGATCGATGGCAATGAACGAGGTAATTCGTCCACGACTATATCAGCGAACTCTCCCAACAATTCCTGAATCTCCTCTGGCAAATCATCCACTCTTGTGCTAGTCAAAACAATCTTCATCTTTCTGACCATAATGAGTTGTGGATCCTCCTTCTTCTTAACCTCTGTAAGAAGTTACTTCCCACTCATGAGAAGTACAGTGTTGCTTACCTCCGGTTTCACCTCCTTATCCTTAATTGGAAGCAACATGTGTGTCCTCCCATTCTTCTCTAGGGTGTATGTGTTCATTCGCCCATCATGAATCACATTCCTGTCATATTGCCATGGTCTACCCAGCAATAGATGACAAACATCCATAGGAATGACATTACACAATAGCTTATCATTATATCCCTCTATCTTGAATTCAACCAAGAATTGTTTAGTGACAGTTACCTGGTGTCCTTTTTGTAGCCACAAAACTTTGTATGGGCTTGGATGATCAGTCGTCTCTAGCTCCATCTTCTCTACCATCTCTGTAGATACGAGATTATCCATGCTACCACTGTCTACAATGACCTTGCATACCCTGTCCTTGGTCTTGCAAGCAGTCCTGAAAAGTCTGGTCCTTTGGACTAAACTTTCCACCTCTTTCTCGGGTGTCAAAAGGACTTTTCGCATCATGAGCGATCTTCTGCCTTCAACATCTTCTACTTCAACATCCCGCCTCTATGCCTCGGCGATGTGAGATTCTCCAGTCTCCTTCTTTTTATCTGGACACTGGTAAGACTTGTGCCCATTCTTGCCACATGTGAAGCATGTAATTACTCCACCTCTTCCTCTTCCTCTACCTCTAGTACGAGGAAAAGTGTTGTTGTCAGCATAATCTCCTCTCTGCTCATTATGCTGCCCTCGCTGTGAAGTTCCACCTCTCTCTGTCCGTGTCTGAGGTTTCTTCCATTCCTCTTTGGGTTTCTGATTTTTATCTTGGGCAACTGATTTTCCCCTGGCTTGACTTCTGCCTCGGCCTCTTTGACCTTGCTTTCGGCTCAGCTTCTCTTCTTCTTTCAGAGCTGTTATCACTCCAAGAAACTCCTTAGGGTTGTAGGCTAAGGATGCTTGGTAACTTAGAAATAATGATTTTTAGGTGTTTGGGACAATGGGGTCTTCAATGGTTTGTATAAGAAATAGCTCATCACACATTTAAAGATACAGTGCTTTCAGTAAACAATAACCAGATCCACTAATTGAAAGAGAGTATGGAGAAAACTATTCTTGATTTTCCAATACTAGGGAAAGTAGGGCCTAATACAAGACAACAAGGAATCCTCTAATTTCAAGCCTATGAGTTCAACAAAGAGGTAACAGTCTTTATGAACTAAAATAAACTGAAATTAAAGTACAAAGAATGAAAGATGAATAATTCTGGTATTGCAAACGAAAGGAAACTCTACTTTATTTTTGCAAAAAGAGTCTATACAATGGCATGAATTATCTCCCAGTTTGAACCCTTGTTTCATATCAAAAATAGGCATTTATAGCCTCTTACAAACAGTTTTACAGATCCTAAAAACATGGATCTGTATTTAATAAAAACAATCCAATTCTATCTAAACAACTTGAAAAATAAAGTCTTAACATCTAAACTTAGAACTCGAACTGTCTTCAACCTCCAAAATTCATCATCTGCATCCTTCAGCTCCTGGTATCTGCAATGTGGTGAAGAATGGTAGGACACCTGTCTTGACAGGTGGATCTCCCCAATGTTCATGGTCGATTTTTGAGGAAATGGTTTTGCATGTGGTTGCCAAAATTCTCTCGAACCTCTGATGTTGTGCCCTTTGCATGCGATCTAATAGCTCCTTGATACGCTGGAACCCCTTCAAAACTTGTTTGGAATGAATTGTTCTGTCCTTGGCTTCAAAAAATATTTTTCCAGCTTTCAACAGCTAACTCGTTTAATATTTCGCGGGTTAGTTGTTGAAAGTCGCCACTTTCCACAGCTAACTGGTCATAAAATATCGCTTTGCACTGTTGAAAGCCTTGATGGCACTCAAAACGAGTTTTCACCTCCAAAATTTTGATTTCAACAAAACTCAGTGTGTCTCTGATTTCTCACCTTGCATATTAACGACGACTTGAGCGAGTACCTTCAGATCTGGATGGGATTTTTGCCTTAGTTTTTGTTTCAACCT